>JAQGAZ010003070.1:0-13511 GCA_034692225.1 Polydesmus complanatus
GTGTCCGTGATTTAGTTCAGTTTTCCGCCGCTTTGGCGCTTTTCCGACTGTAAAATTTCGGGTCATTATTTTAACATACAGCGCCGATACAGTGGCCAGTCCAGTAGTAGATAGTCCTTGATTGCACAATAATTCCATATTAAATTAATTAATTTTAAGACTTTTTCTATTGAATTAAAATCGGATTTATTTTCTCTAAACATAATATTAATTTCAAGAAATTAATAAAAACAATATTCAAGATAATTATAGCATAAAAGTTTATTTGTAATTACTATTAAATTTTGTTATTGCGAAATTCTAAATTCGCTTTATTATTGATGGAACAACTAGAAAACATTAATCAACAATTCAAAAGTTATTATTTCGAGTCGAGATTAACATTGAAACTAAACAAACTATGTGAAAATATACCAGAACGAAATGGAGAAGTTGCCAATCAAACTCTAAAATTAAAAAAAGAAACGAAATTAATATTATAACACTTAGAAAATGAAAAATATCAAATTTAATACACCTACAATCTTCTTCTCTTCCTTCCTTCTCCATTACTCGAGCTCTCCATCAAAGCTGCGTCTGAACTTGCGTCACTCTCACCCAATGACTCCTCCTCCTCCTCCAATTCTGGGTAATAACGACTCAATTCGAATATCGTATCCAGAGGCGCTTTCTCACGAATCAGTCGGACAAATTCTGCTCGTCCGGTATCCAACAACTTCATTAAAAACGGATGATCGGTTAAATGAAATCGTTTAGCGCGAATGGATCTTAAGCGCCAACATTCCCAAAACAACTGCGAATAATCGTAATCTTCAAAACCGATTTTATCGGCGATGGCTCTAAACACCACGGAGCAGTCTCGGCTGTCCATGTAACTCCATCCACACTTTCTTACCGCTGCCACGAACAAGGATTGCAGGGGCCAACGCAGCAAAAATAGTAGTACTTCAACGGCGCACTTGTCGAACATACTTCCTTGTTGTTCTTCATCCATCAGCGACAAGTAATACAAAAAGTTGCAGGTGGGGATCTCTTCGATGTAACATTCTCCCCTTTCACATTGGCCTAATACTTGCTCTTTTTCTTCTTGGTTTAATTTGGTAAAGAAATACTCGCACGTCGCTCTTTTTTTTTTTTTTTTTTAATAATTTGCGTCCCCTGGGGACAAATGTCAATACAATACAATAACAAAATACATTTCATGTCACAACAAAAAAAATTTAAAAACACAAAAAAAAAGGGAATAAAAACATTTATAAAAGAAAAACGGGCGAGTCAATCACGATATTGAATTCAATCAACAAATAAATAATCTTAAATAAATAAAAGTGAGCCATCTCACAAACTCTCCACTAGCGTATTGTAAAATGCCAAAAGGTCAATAGACCTCAAGGCGTCACCTGCATGCCCGCACAACGTACCGCAGTCGAAGCAATCGACGAGATTAATTCGTACTTCTAGGGGAAGCAAATTCCATGCTTTCTTCTCCCTAAAACCACATAACCTTCGCACCACGGAGTTCACTGAATCCTCCCCTCTCATTATGTAATTCGAATAAGAACGCAGAATAGGCCCCTCCTCACAATGATCGGCCACCACTGAAATGTTCAGTTCACGCCGCTTACGCGCACATAAACGTTTAATGTAGATTCTCATCAAGAAATCCAATGGCTTTTCCAATTCCAATCTGCCATACAATGGGCTGATCTCTTCATATTTTGGATGGCCGAAAAGAATTCGCAATAGTCTGTTCACACATCTCACAAGTTGGTCCTTGTCAGTCTTATAGACTGGAAACCAACTTCCGAAACCGAAGATTAGGCGACCGTAAACGTGAGACTTCATTAATCGAACCTTGTTCGCAGTGTCTAAATTCCTTCTTAACAACCGAAATGGTGGAATCAAGGAGTTTAGTTGAGCGCACAAACGGTCGATATGGCACGAGAACCGGAAGTTGGAGTCCAAATAGATGCCAAGCATCCTACACTCGATGTCACACTCGACTGGGCTCCCGCCAATAATAAAAATTCTCCCCACAAATTTATTAACAAATGCCGGGGGGCCAAAAATTGTTAGCTTAACTTTGGCACTGTTAAGAGTCATCCCCAGACCACCAAACCAATCGAAAACCGGTTTAAAGACCCCATTGAGATCAGCTTCTAGTCCCTCGTAGTCAAAACCAATGACCGATTTCCCCAGTGAGGTGTCGTCCGCAAAAAAATATTTATCAAAATTCAAATCCAAGTCCGCCACTCCTGATGTTGATAAAGCATACAAAAGGGGCCCAAGAGGCGAACCTTGAGGGACCCCTGCACCAACAAAAAATTTCGTTGAATAGTCACCACCATTGTCAACATAAAATGAGCGATCCGTCAGAAAACTTCTAATTAAACGTATAGCTGACTCCCCCACCCCCGCACTTCTCAAGGATGACAAGATGTGGGCGTGGGGCAGGGTATCAAAAGCTTTGGCTATATCAAGTTGTAGGAGAACATAACCAGAGTTTCCGCGATCCAAGTCCAACGCAATTGCCACTCTTGACTGAAGCTGTTCAACGCAAAGGTCCACCGACTTTCCTGCGCGAAAACCAAACTGGTTTGAAGGCAAAAGGTGGTGACGTTCAATATGCGTACGGAGTGTTCCCTCCAAAAACTTCTCGAACAGACGTGACTCCAAATTTACCACTGTCACAGGCCTATAGTTTCCGTTCTCTTTGGGGTCTCCTCCTTTAAACAGAGGGACCACCCTCCCCACTTTCCAACTGAATGGGAATAACTCTTCTTTTATCATTGCATTAAAACTTTCAACCATCTTACGTTTAACTGCCAGTGGCACCCCCATCAAGTGTGACTTCCGCAACCCAGAGGGCCCCGATGCAGACTTCATCTTAAAGCTCTGTAATAAACGGAGGAAGCAGCTTAAATCCATAAAAGGAAAATTAAATTTACCTCTAACATTCATCTTGTGAGCCAACGAATAATTAGTGTCAATATAATCGATGGTTTTAAATTCCGAAACTTTGGCAAAATGCCGCGCGAGTTCATTCACATTGATGTCCAACTTCACCTTTGGCAGCGTATTATCTCTATAGTACTTCCACAAAAAGTTATTATCGTCGTCGAACTTAAACAATAAATACTCTGCCTTTTTTACATCTATTCGTGACTTATAGAAATCTTGGGCTCGATGATAATCTTCCAAATAACTTGGGTCGTCCCTGTTGGTTCTGTAAATATTTAAAGCAATATTTTTTAGTTTTTTAAGTCTAACCAATTCTTCGTCGAACCAAGGTTTTCCGTAATGCAAAGTTTTATTTTTAATAGGGGTAACTTTCAAAAAGATTTCTTCTAATTTATGCCAGACATTATCGTGTCGAATGTCCACCATTCCCTCGGCCACTTCCTGGTTGAAAGAGTTTACAGAGCGTTCGGTTACCACTCTTCCAAATTCGGGAACATCCGTCAGGATGGCCTTGGCACTGCCTTCGAAAGATAAATCCAAAAGTAGGCCGTCATGATCGGAGTCAATGTCAATGTGTCGAAGAAAGTCTATTGCAATACCCCTCCCAACCATCCAGTCCAAGCAATTGGAGAGTCTTGTCGCCACTGGTGACATCACTACACAGTTCATGGCGGACAACAGAGACAGTAGTTCGGATACTTTTTTACCCTTGGGCTTAAAGAGATTCAAATTAATGTCTCCCATTATTAAAACAGGGCCATGGTAACGGGATATTTCCTCCGCTAAAAAGTCAATTGCTTCTTCCACACTTGAGTCAGGCGGTCTATAAAACAATATTATTCTTGCCTTTAAAAAACAAACGTCAACACTCATAATTTCAAAGTTTGCATTAGAAATAAAATAAGATATAAAAACAGGATTCAAATTTGCACGGACATGAAGCAAAAGACCACCCCCCACAATTGTCTTTGTACGATCCCTCCGAAATGTCTTAAAATTATTAATCACCAACAATGAATCAAGCACCCGCGGAGATAGCCAACTCTCACAGACACCAGAGATTAAAACGTCATTTGCAAACAAAATATCGCGATATTTTTCCAACTTGGGCATCAAACTCTGAGCGTTGACATAGAAACACGTACCCCCAAAACAACTCCGCTCACTCGGCACCAATTCGGAAGAATAGAAACTACTCTTGGACTTAAAAACGCCCACGTCAACCAAAGTATGTGCTGGAGAAAACACCATCCGATCGCGCGAGTTCACTGCCCCCAGATCCGGTGACCCAAACTTCCGGTCCGAATGGCACTCCACGGAACCCGATTGGTGACTCCTCCCACTCATAAAAAAACCGCCGGCGCCGAATCAGCCCATGGTCGACTCTTCGACCCCCTCGGCCACTGGTTGATGTCATCGGCCAATGAGATACTTGCCTCCTCAACCTGGACATAGATCAAAGTAGACTTATTACCATTGGGCAATTGGAATCGAGAACAATGCAGCAATCGTATCCCAGCTTCCTCTAACCCTCCACGGAGAACTTCCGGTGTCCAACGAGGAGGAATTAGCGCCGCATAGGAGCCCAACGGTGCCGGGGAAGAAGGTTGAGCTGCTGGCACCCCGACCGCGGAGGACACCTCCTTAGTTCCCGCTCGCATAATTTGTCTCTTCCGGTTACTACGGCCGCCGCTTTGCGATTGGCGCAATTGCCCACGACCCCGTTGACCCCCAATACTCAAAGAAGATGATTCAGATGATACCGAATTACCCGGACCTCCACCGCCGTTGTTGGGTCTGTTTGCCGAAGCAGTCGGCGGCGGAACACCTTGCACCTGGCCAACAACAATCCCCGCTGAAGCCGCCATTGCTCTTGTCATGATTGAGCCGGAGCCACCACCACGGTTACGCCCACCTCTACCGCCATTGCCTCCCCGACCCGATCCACGAGTGGAAGATCGAAATGCACCACCCCCTCTCTCAGATGCCACTGCCGATGGCGACTTCGTCGGCGATAAATTGTTAGTTTGAGGGTCAATCACGATTGAGTGGAAAACATCAACCGCAGAACCATCCTGTGGTTTACCGAATTGGAAATTTGAACCCGCAATGTCAGCCGACCCCGAGTTGAAAACTGGCGTCGAGGACATCAAACCGCCATCCGAGTCATCATCGGATGTAAAGTTAGCCGACGTACGTGATCGTTTGCGGGCGGAGTTGTGTAACACCGGAACGCCCCCATCAGTCAATTTTTCAATCAGGGTCCGCAGGGTAGCATTGTTTTCACTGATGTTGACGCTCAATTTGTTTACAGTGTCCTTGATTGAATTATTATCCGCAATATTGAAATTGACGGTACCCGCCAATTCCTTGATCTCGTCATTGGTTTTCTTAAGTGATTCCTCGAAAATCAGCAATCTCGCCGTATTGTCACCCGCTGTGGCCTCAAGCTTGGCTGTAATGTTTGCGATAATTTTTCTAAAGTCACCGGCCAAAACTGGGCTGCTGTCCGCTTCCTCATTTTCCCGAAGGTTCACAAGGCCTCCATTTTCACCTGCCATTCTCACACACCTGGCACAAATCGAAAAATCGTTAAGTTTTAAAGTTAATGCACGATATAAATCCCGGCAATAATAGTCAAATAGTCGAACGGCCGCTTCCCGGTCTGAAAGAACTCCGTTGAAAGCGTGAATACCAAACTCCACGACTGGCCGCACTTTAAATAATATCGAATAATTATCTCGATGCAAACGATCTTCGACCTCCGAAATATTTAACATCAACTGTAATAACTCCGAAAAATGCCGAGTGCATTTCCCGGGGGATGATACGTCTTCAACCGTCTTGAAAAAATCTTTTTTCGCAGTCATCCTTTTACCAGTCAAAAGTCCAAAAATCGAAGATTTATATTGAAAACGGGAGCTATCAAAAATGCGACTTTACTCTTCGAAATATATCATCGGCCTTTCATCAGAGTTGAGTCGCTCGAGTGCCCCAACGCAGCGTATCTACAAATAGGCGCTGATTAATTGATTCGCCTGGAACTATTTGAAAATGTCTCCGCAACTCATCCGCGTCACCGCTCAGGGTGTAAGTGAAAAACGTTATTAATTGTTGGTGCTGCTTTCTTCTCCTAACATTTCCCAGCCCGTTGACATACTCTGCTCTTAGCATTTCGCCCATACTTTGAAACAGCTGCCGAGCGTCATCCTCCAAACAGTTGATGCAAGCCATTTCATAGCGTCTTTCAACGTCAAATCTGTCATCCTTCACCATTAGCTCGGCCGTTTTCGCATGATCCACAGCGCCGTGCATCGTCCAGCGAAGTTGGTTAAATAACAACATGTCAAAAAATTTAAATCGATCATATTCTACGATGTTAAAACGGCACCAGTTGACGATTTCTCTTCCAATTGGTTTAACTAAATTTAACAACTGCGTAATACACGGATCAGGAAATAAAAGACTTAAGACGTTGCTCTCCGCTTTCTCTTCCATCGCCTCGATCAATTCCTCCTCTTCTATTTCCAGCATGCTGACTGACTGATCTAAGAATGATCGGGCAATTTGGGTGAAATTGTCCGATTGACTCGATACGTGAGCGACGATTTTCACCGCAGCTAGACGTTGAAGCGACGGAGTTTGAAGCACGAAATTCATCGTATTGCTCGATCTTTAATCAACTAACAATACGTAGTAACCAATAGAACCAATAATCTAAAATTACCTCAAGTTTATATCCCAAAACGTTTACGATAGTTGATTGCGAGGAGCACGTGGTATCCTTTTTATCTTTTGCAGGAATAGTTGCTGTAAATTAGAAGTTAATTACCGGTAAGCAATAATTTGATTACCTGGTATTTAAAAACCAGCTTTCAACAATGAACATAAACGATAATACATTACCATAGATTGTTGAGAAATGTAAATATTTGTGATATTTAAAGAAGTTTAATTTATTCTCGCCACCAGTTCAAAACAATAAGGAACAAGAAAAGAAAATAACTGCAGGAGTAATGTGGCGTGGGCTTCAACAAAGCGCCATAAACTTCCAAAAGTTTGTTAGTAGTTGTCTGCTTCTCTCGCCATAGGAAAAGTCCAGGAAAAAGCACAGCTGATTGCAGCGATCTCTCCATGTTAAATGCATTCAAACGGCTCATCGCTTGCCTCTTCCTAATACGTCACCAATGGACAGTGTTGCCGATCAGCGAGGGCCATTCACACACGATGGAACTCGATTCACAACGTTATAAAACAGCGTATTACAGTGCTTAATAGAGAATTAATTTGCCAAAACCAATTTAATTAAAAAAATGGTAAATAGGAAACCATCAAAAGGAAGGATAACAAATACTTTTTTATCTAGAAAAATGTTAGCTTTAACTAAAACTTTTTTATAACCTACTATTTTACATGTGCACGAAGTAACTTGGTTACCATAGTTACAATAACAACACTCCCCTACTAGTCTTGTAGCTACAGGTGGTACCTTACTATACGGTCAAAACAGCCTTTCGTAATTATTATCACCAGGCTTTTAGGTTACTTTTGCTTGCTATATAAAGTATTACAATATTATATTAAAATAATAAAAGCTGCTGTTTTTGATATTTCGTGAATTAAACCATTGATTTTCGTTTCTCAATTGTTTTAGGAAGAAGTTTGCGTTTGATCCCTGACGTCTCCTACGAGACTTAAATGTTAGGCACATTAAATTGCAGTGAACGGATGGAAGGTGATGAACAAATACAGTTGTAGCGTAATCACGACGCAGGTATCTAATCAAACTCACCATCTAAAAGAAAAAGAGTCGATTAGTAAATGAGATATTACAAAAGTAAAAATATCAAAGAAACGAACAGCCATCGGAGTCTTCATCAGCAGATTCTTCTTTTCCTCCTCTTGGCATTATACTAACCAACCATTAACCAAGACATCTTCTCCTCCTCCTGTTAATATTCTTCTTTTCATCACAACATCTAAGAATTTACTAATATGTTTGTTCCTCCATCGCTTCTCCTCATCTCGGTTCTCATCCGAGCCGTTCAACTCGGCTCTTTCTTTACATTCCCTCAACGCCGCGAAAGAAATGGCGCTCTCGTTCATAAATAATTCGCGGTACCTCTCGTTATCAGTGAAGTCTGCTTCGATTAAAAGCAAACAACTTTCGTTCAAAACTACCTTAATCAATTCTTCTCGTTTGGTGAATAATAAGATTGCAGCACGATGCGCTTCGCTTAAATAAAATCGCTTATACTCAGCCGGGCTCATCTGCCAACACTCCCAAAACAACTGGGCGTAGTCGAAATGGAAATAACCGCGGCTGATTTTAAGGGCGATAGCGTTCAACACCCAAACGCAGTCTTCCTGGCTCGCGAACGGCCACATACGCTGCTCTAGTTCCGCGAAGAACTGCTCCGGCCAATCTAACAAACGTACGAGTAGGCCGAAACCATACTTTCGAAACACGCGTCCCCGTTGCTCTTCGTTCATCAGGGGCATAAAATATATCAAACTGCCCGGAAGAGGCTGTCTGTAGCTGAACATTTTCGTCTCAATCTCTTCGAAAACCCGCTCTTTCTCTTCTCGGTTCAACTTTTCGAAGAAATACCGGCACATGGCTCGATCGCTACCAGTATACAGCATTTCTTTGAAGAGGTATTTATGAATCGAGTCGCCGGGCAAATTAAATTCTTCAAACTCTCTTTTCAAGCGCTTCACGTGGCCGCACAGAGTCCAAGTAAAGTACAGCGTCAAGAGACGATGTTCCTTACACCAATACTCTACCTCGTCGTTGATACTCTCGTTTTCGCTGTACCAATTTAATTAACTCACGAGCGTCACTTTCTAAGCAGTTGATGCAAGCTAATTGATAGCGTCTATCAAAGCCCACTCTCTCGTCTCTCACCATTAACTGAGCCGTCTTTTTGTAATCTACGGCTCCGTGCATCGTCCAACGCAGCTGTTGAGGCAACAAGAGGTCTACAAAATTATAACCGTTATCGTCTTGCTCGTGATAATGTAACCAAGTGATAAACTCCGTTCCCAATGGTTTAATAAGACTTATAAGATGCTTAATGCACGGTTCGGGTAGAGGAATAGCCGAGGCTTTGCTTTCCACTTTCTGTTCGGTCGCCTTCCATTCCTCCGCTCTTACATTTAGGTCATAATCGGGTTCACTATTACACGCTCGCAGAATTTGGGTGAAAATATCCCTATGACTCCACAAATGTGCGACTATCTTCACCCTAGCTACGTGTTGAAGCGACGGAGTTTGCGGCACGAAATTCATCGTAATTGTGTTTCTTCAACGAGTTAATAAAACATAATGAGAATTATCAAATATCCAACAGAGTCAATAATGTAAAATTACCTGTAGATATAATCCCCCAAAAAAGTTATGATAGTTGATGGCGAGGAGCACGTGATTTACCTTGTGCAAACTTTATTATATTGCTATAAAGGAAGACATTAATCACTACCTTATAATATTGTATAGGCCTAGCCAGCTTCCAACAATTAACATAAACGATAATACATTACAATGGATTGTGGAGAAATGTGATCTTTAAATGAGTGTACTTTATTCTCGCCACCAGTACAAAATAAAAAAGAACAAAAAGAGAAAATAACTGGCGTGGGCTTCAAGAGAGAGCCGTCAACTTTCAAAATGCTATGTGGTCTGCTCTTCTCCCAAAGGAAATGTCCAGGCAAAGTCACAGCTGATTGCAGCGATCTCTCCATGTAAAATGCATTCAAACTGCTCATCACTTGTCTCTTCCCGTTGCCAGTGTTGCCGAACAGCGAGGACCACTCGCACTTGACATCACTCTAGCTTCTAACGACAGAAACACTACCGGTAGTGATTATGATGGAATAAATTGTTTAAAAAAAAATAATTAATTAATTAATTAATATAATAAATTAAACATACGGTCCACGAATAATTAAAGTGAACATTCTTAAATAATATAATATATCAAAAGAAATAGCAAAGCTTACTGCGATTGGAAGTTAAAATATTGTAAAACATTTCTGAAAAAAAATTAATAATATTCAATAACATAATTTAAACAAAAATTTGAATAAACTGATAAAAATTTAAAGAAAAAAATATAGAAAAAAAATATATATATATTTTAATACTTAAAAAAAATTCCAACACAGTAGCCTACATATGTAATTGCTTTTTTTGGGGACATTAGACAGATATTTTTTTAGAGCCTCCTTCTTCTGTCTTCAATGACCATGTCTACGAGTCGACTAACATATTCACTCCTCAATCGCTTCTCCTCATCTTCTTTATCGCTTGACTTAATCAACGCAGCTTTCTCCTTGCATTCCATCAACGCTGCCTCAGATATTACGTTCTCATCCGACAACACTCGGCTGAATTCATCGTATCTATAACACAATTCTAATATCTGATCCGAAGGCGCTTCCTTCAAAACCTGTCGAATAAATTCTTCTTTACTAGTGCCAAACAAACTATCTAAAGCCCCACGTTTTAAATCTAAAACGATCATACCGGTATCGCTTAAAAAACATTCTTTACACTCGGCCGGGGTTAAGCGCCAACACTCGGAAAACAACTGGGCGTAGTCGTAATCCTCAACAACGGGGATCATATTATCGAGGATGTGATGCAAAGCCGCGACACAACTATACTCGTCCACGGCCGCCCACCCACGCTTTGCCGCTGCCACGATTAAGGATTGCATCGGCCAATCTAACAAAATTACGATCATATAATTACTATACTTTCTAACCACAACTTTCTGTTGCTTTTCGTCCAACAGCTACAAATAGAACGCCGCGTTGCAAGTGGGAACCTGAGTCAAATTCAATATGTCCTCCTCTTTTTCGTTGGTTACAACTCGCTCTTTATCTCGCCGGCTTAATTTGTTAAACAAATACTCGCACGTCGCTCGATTACCATCATCCAGGGTAGCTTCAAATAGATATTTATTAACGGATTCACCCGGCGAGAGTCTTCTTTTAAAATGCCGATTCAAGCGACGCGCTTTACCACTCAGAATGCAAGTGAAGTAAGTTATTAACTCTTCGTGATGTCTACTCCCAACATTTCTCATCCCAATTTGTCTTCGCTCTTCACCCATAATGTCAAACAACTCCCGAGCTTCCTCTTCTAAACAGTTGATGCACGCTAATTCATAGCGATTTACAATGTCTACTCTCTCGTCTTTCACTATTAACTCGGCCGTTCTCCTATAACCTATAATCTATAGTTCCGTGCATCGTCTAACACAGTTGTTGAGGTAACAAAGTGTCTAAAGCCTGAAAATTATCACTTTCTCCGTTATGATAACGACACCATTCTGGAAACTTTCTTACGAGTGGCTTAATAAAATTTAAGAGTTGTTTTTTTACATTGTTCGGGTATTGTAAGAGCCGAGACTTTGCTCCGCACTTTCTCTTCCATCGCCGTCCACTTCCAACTACTGTACATGTATTTCCGAGTCCGTGATCCGGTCGACCCGATGGCGCGGTTTGAGTGAAAACGTCGCGTTGACTCCACAAGCAAGTGACTATTTTGACCCCAGATAGATGTTGGAGCGATGGAGTTTGGAGCACGAAATACATTTTGAGGCGCTTCTTCAATGAGCTAATAAAAATATAGCAATGATTAATAGTATTCGGATAATCAATTATCTAAATTTATCTTAGGATTTCTCACAGTAGCCTACGGTAAAGCTCCTAACTCAAATTACTATAAGGTGGTCCGCAGAAGTGTTGCGATACTTGCTTGATGTGTGGACGAGCAGCCTACACTATCCTTCAAACTCTAACCGATTTATCTATACATGTTCAGAGTAAAAATATAAATTTTACTTCGTAAACAAATCTCAGCAATAATTATTAAATGAACATAAACAGTTACTGTATTACTTTGCCATTTGATTCTTGAGAAATGCTAAAATTCGTGCTTCCCATATTTTGTAATACGCGTTTCGTCTGCTCTTCTCCTTTCGAAATGTCCAGGCAAACGCAAAGCTCATTACGACAATCTCGCCACGTAAAATCAAAGGAAAGCGCTCATCGCTTGTCTCTTCCCGGTGGCAGGGTTGTCGGTCAGCGAGGGCCACTCACAAAAGACGGAACACAAAATCTTAAGACTGAAACTGTTATAATAGGCGAATTATTATTTTTTTTTTAAATTAAGTACAGTATATTAAAAACAAATTTCTCTCAAAAATTTTTTGAAGAAGGGTTTCGGACTTGAAGAGTATTTTTTTTATTGTTGTAAAATGTAAAATCAAAAATTTATTGAAAATGCTATTTTTTAAAATAAAACTCAACTCATCCACGCTATCATTTAGAATTTTAGAGAGAACATAAAAAAAAGTAGTTAATTTTCGGTCCCTTCTCCTAACATTTGCCAGCCGATTATTTGCGTACTCCTGTCTTCGCTCCGCACTTATAATACTGTCAATCAACTCACCAACGTCATCCTCCAAGCAGTTGAAGCAAGCCAATTCAAAGCGTTGCTCAATACTCTCGTCTTTCACCATTGACACGGCCGTTCTCGCATAATCCACGGTACCCTGCATCGTCCAGAAAAGATCTCGATGTAAGGGGATGTTCGTTAAACGATCATTATCTAGCTCACAATCCATCAAACACTTTTTCTTAATGAACAATATTACTTTTAATTTCAAAAACTTTTTAATCAACTTTTAAAGTTCAATAAACGAAGCGAAAAACAAAGAAATTTAAACGCAACATCAAAATCAAATCACGAGGTTGTCTAATCCAGCTCTATAATTAAAACAAAAAATTATTTATTAGTAGGCTACAAATACTTATTATAAATTAAACATCAAAATAATACACTTACAATCTTCTCTCCATTCTGCTCTCCATCGCACGGTCTACGAATCGACTGACATATTCGCTCCTCAATCTCATCTCCGCATCTTGAGGCTGGTTGGAGCTGTCCAACGCGGCCTTCTCCTTGCACTCCATCAACGCTGCGTCGGAAATTACGCTCTCCTTCATCAATACAGGGCGGATCCAATCATTATATCTACCTTCAATCAATTCCATTAGCTGGTGCGAAGGCGCTCGGTTCAAAACCAATTCAATAAATTCTTTGCGTTGGGTCATAATTAAGTTTACCAAAAAGTAATCGTTATTAAGAAATTCGTGTTGATGCTCAGCCGGACTTAAGCGCCACAACTCCCGAAACAATTGAGAATAGTCGGAATCTTCAAACCCATCCTCAATTTTATCAATTACACCAAACAACACTGCATCACAATACCAGCTGTCCATCAACTGCCACCAACGCTGCGCCACTTCTTCGAATAAGGGTACCATAGGCCAACGTAACAAAGACGTTAATAGGTCATAAACATTCTCTTCAATCATATGTCTCCGCTCCTCTTCGCACATCAGCGATAAATAATATAACAAACCGCATGTAGGAGACTGTCTGTAGCGATAATCGCGGTTTTCTAGCGGAGCCTTTCTTTTTTTTTTTTTTTTTTTTTTTTTATTCATAGTCGTCGTCAGACACTTTTACATAT
>JAQGAZ010003071.1:0-13502 GCA_034692225.1 Polydesmus complanatus
CATATATCGGGATGCCAGCCTTCTCCACTGGCGTACATACTGGCGCATGGTTTTTTATCGGGATTCCAAGGCTGACCCCCCGTATAATCCCCCAACAACGACTCATCTACCCACTGCCACACTCGACCGACTCTTTTTAAACCGAACCACAGCCTGGTCTTGGAGTTGGGACCGTAAATAGCCAGCAGTTGTTTGCGGAGAGCGTCGTCCGTTTCTTTATCTTTGGGCATGGCCAATCTCATTCCGTTTCTAATGCACAAATTTTTGGCCGGGGCCCAATTCACTTTCATCGGTAATACTATATATTGCGTGTCTTTGTATCTTAAACACTTGTTGTCGCTGCAACTGGTTTCTAAATCAACCTTATTATTATTATTTTTTAAATTAAGAATAATAATATAACCTGATGGTGGAAGTGTTGTATCTGCTTCAGCTAGCAGCCTTTTTAGTTTATTAATAATTCTATATTTAAATAAATAAAATACGTTAGTTTTATTTGATTATTAGGCCTACCTTAAAAGTTAATTTACTCGGTCAATTGTTCATTACTTGTTGTTCCTACTTCTCCTGGCTAAAGATAATTAATTTTTAAAAATATTAATTTTTGCTCTATCCATTAAATTAATAATTTATTAAATTAAAAGTGCTTGCAGCAATAAGGGAATAACTCTTTATTTTTTTTTTGAAGTCAAAGGATATGTTAGATAATAAAAACAAAACGTGTTAGTTTTTATGTAAACATTATTGTTTAGGAAATTGAGTGGAGGAGGGAGCTGAAATTGGAATGAAATAAAAATAAAGAGTTATTGGCTTATTGCTGCAAGAATTGCAATTTCCTTTGGTTGGCTGCTTGGGGCCGCTGGTATCGTTATATTATCAACTTTTATGCCTAGGTCATCTAACTGTTTTTGAAGATCATTAATAATTCTATATTAAAAATTTTAAAAAAAAATTGTATAAAAGTGATTTTCTTTATACTTCTATATAAATGAAATTTTAATGTTTGAGCTTACTTCACCATTTCCTGATAAGTTGGTCTTCTTTCCTCTTCTTGCTATAAATAAAAAAAAAAGTTTAATTTAACGCGTAAATAAAAATTATTATTTAAATTCATTATAACGGTATTTGAAAATTTTTAAATTATCTCACTTGAGTTGATGTGATTGTGCATATTGCGCATACACATATAAAAAGCCACATTTGCAATCTAAGCAAAAATAAAATAAAAACGGTTTTGTTTTTTTTAATTTTTTTAAAGAAAAAAAAAAAATTATTTCTCACCTCATTTTCTTGATTATTTGTTTTGGAAAATTTTGAAGTTAAAATAAAAAGAAAATTTAATTAATATTCGTAATTATAAAGCTTGGAGGTAAACTTTGTCTCCGGAGTTGATTTGAATGAATGTTAAGGAATAGATAAACTGAGTTGTGTTTTATACTGCAAATATTGCAGTACATATCACGTGACTATGTTCGTCCCCAGCAACAACATAAATTCATCATTAACGCAAACGAGTATTTTTATAGCAATAAAAATTACGAGTCTTTTAGAGAAAATTGGAGAATATTAGAGAAAATTGGAAATCAAAAACTTATTTTTAATTTGACCTTCCACCAAATTTCAAATTGAATTAATTTAAATAGGCCTTGCATTAAATTTAAAGTTGTATATCCACGAGTAGGCTATAATAATTCTTTCCAATATTAAAAGCGTAGTTTAGGTTGCGTCACCATGTGCTTGAATACAGGTCTTGAATACTTTTATTATAGGTGCATAGGCCTACATGTATAGGAGATACGAAGTTTGTTGCAGCAAAAAGAGTTATCATCATAAACATATTTTATATTCCATGCGCAAATTATCACAACTTATAAATTTATATTGCGGTTTTCCTAACCTTCAAATTTGATGAAATAGTAGTTTTTTTATTTATAAAAATAATAGCATATTTTAAAAATTAGCATTTATTTTATTCTATTAATAGTTTTGCGAACACCCAATTTTTGTCCACTTTCAACCGCATTGTATTTTTGTACGAATATTCCTTGGCACACTTGACATCAAAATGATTTCTGGGCATAAAATACCGGTTTAAATATATGTTTATGATAATTATTAACTCTTTTTTTTTTTTTTTTTGCAACAGCAGCAGCCGCTAGTTAGCGGAGCTGATAATTGTTTTTGTTTTTGCAAATTTTATATTGCGTCAGGCACTTCTCGAAATAGCGTTATTTTGCTCACCTTCAAATTTTTGAAATGTTGGCATATTTTAAAAATCATGCATTTATTTTATTATTCGTTTAAATTTTGTAAGCATTTATTACCGTATTTATTTACTGTAATATTTTTGTTTTTTATATAATTTCCAACCGAATTTAATACGGAGTTTTTGTAACCAATGAAATAAATGATAATTTCTCACCATTATCACGTGATTGATGTTAGATTTTTTTTATAAATTATTTACAAAACTCAAATGCTGAAAAAAAGAGACTTCCCAAAATTTAAGTATAAAAATAAAAGCTGCGAAAATAAATATTCAGTTATTTTGTTTTTAGTTAGAGACGTTACTCGATTTATTAAAAATAAGTTTTAGAAAAATAAAATGAGGTGGGAATAATTATTATTATTATTATTATTATAAAAGTCATTTCTATTTTTTAAATTTTAACGTTTGTTTTATTTCAAGAATTTCATTATTTTTTGGCTTTATTTTTCTCATATTGCCAACTGCTCAAACTCAAGTACGTACATTTTATTGTTATTATTATTATTTTATTTTAATTAACTACAATAATTTTATATTTATTTTAAAATTAATTAACAGGGTTTGCAGTTTTCCTACCCAACGTAAGTTAACTATACATTATTATATTTTTAATTTTAATGTTTAATTATTAATCAATATAAATTGTTGATGGGTGTAGAAGGATAATGATCTTACAACAGAAGGTTTCGTTGTGTGAAGAGGATGTTGCGCATTTAAATGTTAGTATAAATGATTTTAAATACAAAGTACTTACAGTATTTAATTTTTATTTTGGTAATTTATATTACCGGTATTTTTATTTTTTTTTAAGAATTTGACTACATCTCAAAATCAAACAATTCATGATTTGCTAATTAAACTCGATCAATTGGAAAACGAATTAACCCACACGAAAACTGAACTGCATCAGACTAAAACTGAATTAAATGAGATTAAAACTGATTTAAATCAGACTAAAACTAAGCTAAATCAGACTAAAACTAAGCTAAATCAGACTAAAACTAAGCTAAATCAGACTAAAACTGAGCTAGATCAGACTAAAACTGAACTAGATCAGACTAAAACTGAACTAGATCAGACTAAAACTGAACTAGATCAGACTAAAACGCAATTAAATCTGACTAAAACTGAGCTAGATCAGACTAAAACTGAACTAGATCAGGATAAAACTGAACTAGATCAGACTAAAACTGAACTAGATCAGACTAAAACGCAATTAAATCAGACTAAAACTGAGCTAGATCAGACTAAAACTGAACTAGATCAGACTAAAACTGAACTAAAACAAACGCAAGAACGATTAATTCAATCGAATGAGCAGCTAGACATTCACGTGAGTACTTAATGAATAAAGATAACCACAATAAGTGAATAATATACATTTTATAGAAAGCGAAAGTAGAGAATTGTGTTAAAGAAAAACGAGCAATTGAAGAGCGTATACAAATTGAAAATGTGTATAACAACATAATAAAACCTGAAGTGAGTTTCGAAGAAACTAATATTAATGTTGGGTTAATTTCCTACTGAATTTTTTTTCCCCTTCCCCAGTTTCAGCATCTTCGAAGAGTTGAAGAGTATTACAAAGAGGAAGCGGATGCTACTTGGGTAGTACCGGCTGTCAAAAATTTATTAGAAGGCACACCTAAAGGGTTAAATAGTACGGTGTTCCCATTAAGAACATACCTTTTCGGAGCTAAAGTTGAACTTTCCATTAATAACAAAAATAAACTAAAGATGGCGGTGTATTTTGAAAATACAACCCAAACGCCTATGAAACTATTGCCTATTCCTCGCGCGTACCTCACTTTGAGAAACCGGAATAGCTCATCCAAAAACATAATTAATGGAAACACCAAAGTCTTCAATTCGCTTTATCCCAATTTCGTAGCTATGCGTGATCTCGATATAGATCTTATAAATAATTCTCCTTCCTACATCGATGCCCGAGACACCCTGACGATCGATATCCGCGTGGAGGCTCCGGAAGTGAGCGAACTGGTGTACTCTTACGACGGAACTCTAATATGGGCTGTCCAAAACTATGAGAAGAATAAAGAAATGGCTATTGAGCGGTTGAAATCGAGTTGCGCCAGCCCCTATTTCTATACCAGCCTTCGGGGATACAGGGTGCAAGCGAGTCTTAATTTGAACGCTTCCGATTACGATGGATTATCCGTGTTAATTAAGTTCGTGGTCGGTCGCTACGACCAACAGCTCGAGTCGTTATTTCCGCATCGAACCACCGTTACTATTTTTCACCCTGAAAATGCCTCTCAAAAGATCACCAAAAGTGGGGAATTTGATTTGGACGAAGAACGATATTACTATATGGATATGGGAAGTCACGAAATGATAGAAAAGCTATTGTACAATGATATTTTGTACTACGAAGTGCTTATTAAAGCTGTTTAATTAATCAAAAAAAAAATATATTTTAGTGACGATCATAATTTTAAAAATAGAGAACTATATAATATAATTATCAATGTAGGCCTAAATAAAGGTCTAAATAACTTTCAAGTCGATCTCTTTTAAGAAGCCTGTTTAAGGCGGACTCTGTATAAGACCAAAACCTACGCAGTGTTTCATATTGCATCAGATTTGTGGGGCCAATGTTTAGGAGATATATTATTATTATTATTAAACAAACATTGCACGTGTTTGGAATAATATATTAAAAATAAATAAAATACCGGTAATAGTTTTATCTTATTCTAGGTACCCGGTGCGTGTACTGCATTGTGGTGAAGTAGCTTTGATAGGGGGAACTTTTTCAAATTAAAGTCATTGAACGTATTGAAATAATGTGATGATTAATTAACAATTAATTCCGATATTTTGTCATAATTATTATTATAACACGGGGATATTCAACTCTCGGGTTGCCGGCTATTTAACTATAATTCCTTTTGAAATAAATAAATTGTAGCTTGTGTTTGGAAACGAGGGTAACATCATTTTAATCAATAATAATTGTCTTCAAACTTTTTACCAAAAATATAATATGCCGAATACACATGCTATTTTAAAGTTTTATTTAAATTATAGTTAATTTTAGTTTGGACGAAAAACAAAAAAAAAAAAATGTTATTGTTGGGGAAAACCTGTTGACCTACTATCAGCTTCCACAATGAAAGGGCTCCTATTAGAATGCTTTGGATGTTGAAATTGCATTTTCAAAAGGTTCGAGGGGTTCGACTTATTATTTTTTTTTTTTTGGCTAAAGAAGGTAATTGGTGTCCGTTGGGAAGGGTTTAATTAATTTTAACTTGTTAGCATTATTGTTTTTCTTTTATTCTAAGCATTTTTCGCAACGTCGTGTCTTCATTTTTTTAATCTCTTGTGTATTTCAGAAATTTGAAAACGCTTGAATTTCTGATGGAAATTTACAATTAGAAAATAGATTTAGTTTGTAATGCATTTACAAAAGTTTTATAAAAATATATTTGTGAATAATTTTACAAAAAGTTGTCTACACAAAAATATATTTTTAAAATGAATAGCTTAAAATTTTGGGATTTTTTCTCGTACTTTTTCCATCTCTTTTTCTTCAACCGAGAAATAACTCGAGACGTTGAAGGCGAATGCTGCTGGAGAGAACATCTTCGCTCGCTTTTGTTTTCTCATTGCCGTTTCCATATTTTTCCAGCGTCCAACCCTCGTCAATAAACTCTTTTCCAAAGTCAGCCAAAACGCTGGCAATATAAATAAGTTTAATTGGCGATGATCAGTTTTATAAGATCTGAAATGTTCGCAGAGTCGAAAAATCACTCGCAGTAGCTGTAAAAGATAAACAAACGATACATTTTTAATTATTATTTTAACTGGTAATAATTTGACCTCTTACCTCTCCGGACACGTGGGTTGGGCAGTGGTCGTGAGGAGATTTTAAGCAATGATTCAACTGGAAGAAGAAAATCCTACATTTAGGTGATTTCAAGAATTGCGGTCCTCTTTGAAATTTATCCGTTAAAATTGTTAAAAGTTTTCGATGCTTTTTCAACAACGCGAAATATTGCTGAACCAAACGGACTTTGCATATGCTACCAAATCTTTCATTCGCCTGAAATTAAAACGAAAAAAAAAATATATATATATACTTGTATTTTTAAATAGAAAAAAGCAGTATTGGTGCTACTACAATTTAATTATTTCGGCTCATTTAACTTATCTATTTCGTTAGAATGAAGTGTAACATTACAGTCACTTTTGTTTGTACATGTATTATTAATATTTGATTCGTGAGAAAAACACACATTATAACGAACATTATTTTAGTTACATCGAAATAGAACATAATATAACGAAATACTGTACATGAATTTTTTTTACCTGTTTAAGAATATCAAGTTGTTCGAAATTTAAATAGGAAGCGATGTGGGCCAACATTTCGTTCGGTAGTTTCTCCATGAAGAAGTTGAATGCCTCATTTTGGGAATCGAGCAACTTCGGCTCGTTGCTAACAACTTTAATATTACTTTTATCCATGTTTATATTAATTTTCTTCTTCCGCGAACGTTTCGATGGTCCGAATGTGGTTCTCGAGATTTGATAAAATGAAATTTTCGCACACTTTTAAAGTGCGAACAGTACAGTTAAGGAATCGCCCTACAACTCTTTTCATTTCAAACGTTTTTCTACCTTCAAACTTTAGCTTAATTTTATCGTATTGTTCGAAGACAAACGACTATCTACACTAATTATTGAAAAGGTCGATGATTCCTAATATTAATAGAAAATAAGCAGGTCCTACCTTTACCTTTTGTTACCGCTTTAAAACAGGAAAGCAGGATCGATGACTCAGTGTACAGTAATTTAACTACAGTAGCTTTAAAAATGTACAATATTTTATTTTTTTCTTTGAATAAATAATATTCCTGTGACCATCAGAAATATCGGTTTCCACACATTAAATTCTCACACAATTTATATTTAAAAAAAATTGGAGTAAAGCTAAAACTAATGAAATATATTGACAAAAATTCGTAAAAATTGACTTAGCAATTTTAATAGTTTTATATACAATAAAATACATGTACATGAAAAGAATAGTATTTAATTTTCACTAAATGGGGGGAAATAAAAATGTATTAAATTCCATGTTCAAGAGGAGGATGTTGGGAAATGAATCTCCGATCTTCTTCTTCGTCTCACTGGTTCCATCTCTATCATCACACCTACTTTAATTAAGATCTCTCGTAGGATATCCCAGCCCTTGTCTAAGCCTGAATAATAGTCGCAAACGCGGAAAGCAAAGTCGAGTTTCTGAAAAATAAAAGATACAATTTGTATAAATTTTAAATTCGAAAATATTATTAATAAGCGAGTTTAAAATTGTAAAAATGTTACCGCTCCGGAGACAAATGGCGGACAGTTCTTTTCCTCGCTCGGAAACTCTAAATCTTTGAAGAATTTTTCTAAAGCCACGAACAGTTTGGGTGATGTGATTATCTGATTTCCACAGCGAAATCGTTTCATCAGATAAGTCAAAAGAGTGTTGTTTTCTTTCAGCAGCTTGTGATAACTGTCCATGAAAGTTAATTGACAAATCTGATTAAACCTTCGATTTACCTATTTAAAAAAATATTTTATTAAAACGAGAATAAATTTGAATTATTGTACTACTGTAAGTTGAAATAATAATTACCGCTTTTAGTTGATCGAGATCGTAATAATCTAAATGAGAAGCGATTTGTGCCAATATTTCGTTTGGCAAACATTCCAAAGAAGCGACTGGAATTTCATTCTGGGCTCCACTGCACTCGCAATCACTTTCGGCGGTACTGCAAACTAAAAAAAAAAATAATGAAATATGTTAACGGCATATAATTTTTTTTTTTTTAAAAAAAACTTACATTTTTCCATTTGCAAAATCACGAAATTTCGTAAAATAATTCTAAAAACTATCGACTTTTTTAGATGAATTAAATTAGGTAGTGACCCTTCCTCGCTCACAGTTAAAATGGTTCTAGAGAAATTTGGAATGTGCCCCTCCAAAGGAGACCTTGACCAATAATTGCTTTAATCCTATACCTTGGTTTTGGCGGGAAAAGGTCAAGCGCTTCGCCATTGTCTTCAATACAAAGTGATTATTAGTGATCAGCAACTACAGTCGTCGTGTGAGTGGCTGCTGAACGGAAGAAAAGGCTTTTTTTTCCAAGTCTTTCCTATTATTTTATTCCAATTTTCATGAATGCCACTGTACTACTAGTACAGTAGTTAAATTTAAATTACTGTACACTATATTTAATTTTTTTTTATTGAAAGAATAATACTTTTGTGACCCATCAGAAATACCGGGGTTTCCACGCATTAAAATTATCACACAAATTATATTTTTTTAAAAAAAATTGGAGTGAAGTTAAAACTATAATGAAATATAATGACAAAAATTCTTTTAAAAAATGTACTTAGCAATTTTAATATTGTAATTTCATAATACAATAAAATACATGAAAAGAATAGCATTTTAATTTTTATTAAATAGGTGGGAAAAAAATTGAATTATTCCACTTTGTTCAAGAGGAGGATGTTGGGAAATAAAACTCCGATCTTTTTCTCCGTTTCACTGGTTCCATCTCTTTCATCACACCTTCGTTAATTAAGCTCTTTCGTAGGAGATCCCAATACTCGTCGAAGTTTAATTGGTAATCGCAAACACGGAAAGCAAAGTCGAGTTTCTGAAACGAGAAAATACAATTTGTAAATTTTTAATTTCGAAAATTAATAAACTGAGTTTAAAATTGTTGTAAAAATGTTACCGCTCCGGAGACGAATGGGCGACAGTTCTTTTCCTCGTTCGGAAATTCCAAATCGTTGAAGAATTGTTCTAAAATCAGGAACAGTTTAAGTGATGTGATGACGTGATTTCCACGGCGGAATCGTTTCATCAGATAAGTCCAAAGACTGTTGTTATCTTTCAGCAGCTTGTGATAACTGTCCATGAAAGTTAATTGACAAACATGATTAAACCTTCGATTTACCTATTTAAAAAAAACAAACAAATTGAGGAATTAATTATCTAAAAACAATTTTAAAGTAGGTTTAAAAAAATATTGGATTAAAACGAGAATAAATGTGAATTATTAAATTTAAGTATAGTTTACACGCTTTGTATATTGAAATAATAATAATTACCGCTTTTAGTTGATCGAGATCGTAATAATCTAAATGAGAAGTGATTCGTGCCAATATTTCGTTTGGCAAACATTCCAAAGAAGCGACTGGAACTTCATTCTGGGCTCCACTGCACTCGAAATCACTCCCGGTACTGCAAACTAAAAAAATATTGAAATATGTTAACGGCATATAATTTTTTTTAAAAAAAAACTTACATTTATCCATTTGCAAAATCACAAAATTTCGTAAAATAATTCCAAAAACTATAATTTTTTTTAGGTAGTGACCCTTCCTCGCTCACACTTGAAATGGTTCTAAAGAAATTTGAAATGTGTCCTCAAAGGAGACCTTGACCAATTATTGCTCTAATCCTATATATCTTGATTTTGGCGGGAAAAGGTCAAGCGCTTCGCCATTGTCTTCAATAGAAGGTGATTATTAGTGATCAGCAACTACAGTCGTCGTGCGAGTGGCTGCTGAACGGAAGAAAAGACTTTTTCACACTATGAAAATTCCGTCCCTTGAGCCTCTCAAATAATTAAAAAAAAAATGTAAAATATTTTTGCGGCTTAAAAGTTTGATTTTATGCAAGTTTCTGTACAGTATACAGACTACAGTTAGGCTACACAGTATGTTAATTTTGTACTAGTTATAAGAGACAATTAAAACGTGAGCTGTTGAGCTTAAAAATTAAAGTAATCATTTAACGAATGATAATCCTTTTCAGTTTGAGAAAGAGCTGTGTTTCATTCAACGAGAAACTCCAACTGCAAAATCCCAGTATCGATGCAGATGAAAAGCGAAGAACTTTACCTGTGAATTTCCCAGGGGTAAACATACCTATTATTGGCATTTTGAAAGGGAACCGCGTTCACGACCGGAAACGGCACACTCACTACGGTATCTGTTATTTGATAATTTTATTTCAATTTTCATGAATGGCATAGTTTAGACATAATTAAACAAAAATTTCCTAATAATTAAGAGTTTTTTTTTTGTAGAAAGGAAAAAAAAAAAGGCGAAGATCGACAAACAAAAATACTGTATAGCCTACGTACAGTAATTAAAATAATTTTTATGAGGTTTTTTTTATCAGTTGTTTACTAAAGGTAGAGCACCTTGTTTTATACACCGGCAATTAACAAATCCAAGCCTGATATTTAACATGTTTTTCGTTATTGTAACAAAATTTTTATTTATTAATAAAAATAAGTATTTACCGGTATTTATTTTTTTAATTTTTTTCGAGAAAAATAAAATAATTCATTCTATCTTTTAACAAAATTTTAATGACATTTAATATTAAATTTCCCGTTAAAATGTATTCTTTAATTCATTATTTTAAAAAAAATTTGCAACTTATTATAATTTTAATAAAATAATACAGAAGCCTACATGTACGGTTTTACCCTAATAACTATAGCGGTAGGCCTACTACGGGACATCGTAATTCATTGTGTGTATCGATAGACAATCGATTACATTAATCGATTATTGCGCTATCACAACGTGATTACGGTAGAATCGTAATCGATACCTAATCACATCGCGATTATCATTACGAAGAGAATCAGCAGCAAGAGGAATACCAACGAAGCTTTCAAAGGTAAAAGTGTAATCTTTTCTTTAATATAAAATAGAAAGTCAATTAATAAATTATTTGTTGAATTTCTTCTAACGCAGGCGACAGCCATAATTATTGTGCGTGGGGAGACGAACGCGCTCCTCGGTGTAAACCCGTAGGCTACGGGTACCGTTAGACGCTATTCAAAAGGTTAAACCAGTACAGTATACCAATTTCATTTTACTGAAATTAATAATATTTTTAGTAATCGTATGTATTAATTGTGTAACATAATTGAATTAAGAGTGTAAAGTTTAAATGTTATTACGCGCAGATTTCTGATTGACTGAAATTGGATATGAAGAAGTCAGCTACCAAAAGCAAAAGCGAGGACGTTGACAGATGCGAAGTATTTGGTTGCTCCAACACAACAGCAAACTGCACTGCTGTGTTGTTCCACCCTTTTCCCAAAAATCCGAGATTAGCCGAGGAATGGATGACTCGATGTTGTGTACAGATTCCTTTTTTTGATCCGACAGAACATAAGATCTGCAGCGTGCATTTCACTAAAGACGATTACGAGGACGATTCAAAAAGAATGAGAACGAGATCGTCATCGTCGTCGAGCTCTGGTCGAGTGTTGAAAAAGGATTGTAAGATTTAAAGATTTGCCCGGTTATAGTTCATAGATTAATTAAGTATTGTTTTTTTTAGGTGTGCCGACATTACTTTTACCGAGGAAAAGCCCTGTATCCAAGAAGAAACCAATTGTGGAACCAGCTGTTCAAGATGAAGATGAATCTGATGAAGATGTTCAGCTCATTTCTACCGTTGATAAGCCGGTGGCAGGATGCTCCAGTTGGGACTGGGCGCCAAAAATGTTGCAGTGCCAACATTGCTCGCTCAAAGTACCTAATATCAGCACTTCAGTTTTAAAAAAGAAGTTTAAGCCGCCTAAGAGTAAAAGATTTAAGTGGTTAATTTGTAGATTAATAAATTATAACATGTTGTTGTTGTTTTTTTTTTTAAAGGTCTACCAAAGTTGGTTTTGCCAAAGGAAAGAGTTACGGGCAAACAGAAACGAAAAGTGAAGCCATCTGTAAGCAAGAAAAGAAAGATGGCAGGTTTTTAGTAGTTCATTTTTTTGGAATTTTGGGAAGTTTTAGACATAATTCTGTATTATGTACATTAAGGTATAAAAAAAAAACAAGGGTGTGTTTGTAATTAAGGTTTTAACGCCCCTTAAAAACAATGTTAATGAAAATTGGGTCATTGAATTTAATCATTGGCATAATTACGTATATGTTCGGAAAAAGATTTTTGCAACTTTATGTTAACGGTAATTAAAAAATTTTTTGATAACTGGAAATTATTATTATTAAGGTATAGGTCACTTTTTCGCGAGAGTTTTTGAATTTAAACTCTTCGGTTGAATAATTTAAAAACTGTGTTTTTTTTTTTTTTTCAAATTTAACTGCATTATAAGTCGAGTACCAGTTTTACGATTTGCATAAAAATTGACATGGGAATGTAAAATGACGTCTTCTACACGAGGGAGTAACCCACCATTCTCTGGACATCATTTGGAGTCAAATCGGAGACGCTGTTGAATTGATTAAAGGCGGCGAATAAATTAATTACCGGTAATTCATATATATATATATATTTTTTTTTAAAGAAAAGTTTACTTTTTAAGATGTAAAATGAAGTGAGGAACACCACTCCGATATATCATTTACCTCCATCTCTTTCTGAAAATGAGCTGCACGAAAATTATTCCTATCAAATGAGGTTATTGCTTAACAAAAGTAGTATCATCAACTGTTGATTGCCGTTCGACGGTTCAACGCAATTATTGCTATGCTAATAACTATTTATTATAACACAAGAGGTATAGAGATTAGCTTTATTCAGGTGCGTCAGCGTGGTATGACCGTATCGATGCAAATAATTAGCCTTAAAATGATTACGTTGATGGAAATATTTTTTCAGCGTAATAAACAATAATTATATTTTTTTTAAGTTGTGGAATATTTTAGAAATGTGTTGGAAATCTACGAATTTAAATCACCGTTAATAATAATTATTTTTATTATCCATTCGTAAGACAGTGCGGAGCAATTAACTTCTTAAGTTCTTAACGACACATACGAAAGAGTCAACTTTTAGCTCGGTCCTCATGTGTTGACTCGGGCGAAAAGGCGGATGGGCTGGATAAGTATTGGCTAATAATACTATTGTGTTGACTGAGGAAAAGGATTATGGTTTTCATAACCTTATACGCTTTATCGCTATAGCCATATAGAACTTCTCGTAAGCCCAGAACCAACCCGGTTTCCGTGAAAAATGGCTTTTGTTTCGGAAATAAACTCGTCCACAAAGGAAAATAATCCGCCGTTAACTCCCCGCACACCGAGTGGCTTTCAGCTTCTTGCTTCAGCTTAAACGACATTACTACGTCCATATTTTCGTTCTCTTTCAAAGTGGCTTCTTCGTCCACGCACAACTCATACATATCCTCAGTCGCCCGACGCAGCTTCCGCACCT
>JAQGAZ010003072.1:0-13499 GCA_034692225.1 Polydesmus complanatus
TCTGAGATTCTATCAAATGGGAAGGCTAAAATAAGGGAATTTCGATTTTTCAACCCCTTAGAACGCGAAAACGAGCATTCCGCTTTTGATGAAACTTTTTTTTTTTAAAGTAAAATGACCTGCTCTACACGATGGCGCCACTTTCTGACAGTGTTGAGGCTGACCGAGAGGCCCATTTATAAATGACGGAATGCTACTAGGGACTGTAGTCTAAACTCGATAGAAATTGAGTTTAGTGAATTTTTATTAAAATTAAAAGATTTAAAAAAATATATTTTTCAGATTAGTTTTTAATGTTTTTCTACTTTTAAATGTTTAAAATTAATATTTTGTTCTAACATTTCCCCCCCTCTTGAACATCTATTCATCCCATGACGTAATCGCTTTTTTGCTTCATTTCTGGTTTTTAATCAAACGCGAAATGACATCATCAACAGTGAATTCCTAGTTCAGTGTTGATTATAATTTACATTTAACTCTAAAAGTTCCTTCATTATCTGTGAAATGCGTTTATCAGTAATTAGATTACGAATTACTCGTACTTAAGCGCTTCTCACCCGACTACAACATTCACTAACTGTTCGTCCAAAGTTCTTCAACTCATTCAAAACAAGTTATGGCTAGTTCAGACGATATTACCGCGCCTGTTGTCAACGGTCAGTTGTTCTTAATTTTTTTAAGCGGCTCATTTATTTTATTAATTTATTCATAATAGATGAAGACAAAGACTTGTTATTGTCCCGCCTAACCCAACTGCTGTTTGTGGGTAGCGTTGCTGGCTTTGAGTGCGGGCGTTGCCACCGCGTCCTCCTCACACACTACAGAGCCAACTGCGGACATTACTTCTGCGCTAATTGTAAGCGACTGATAACTGCTTCAAAAAGCAATTGTTCACTAGCGCACTGCGAGAAGCCCATTGAAGACCTCGTTGAGTCTATTATATTTTTCAAATGTATACGCATAAATTAATTAAATTAATTCCTTTATAAGGACTTTCAAGATGTGGAATTCGAACGGAAGTTGTTTGAGCTGCGCGCCCACTGTCCCAATAAGAGCTACGGCTGCCTTTTTATCAGTCAACTTAAAGACTTAGGGGTAAGGGATCACATTTAAAACTACTGCAGTATTTTATTATAGTAATTGTATAGGGTCATTTGAGGGTGTGTAAGGACACCAGGGATAATGCTCTTCCGGTCTTAATTCAAGATGACCGTATTGAAGCGGTAACTATTACATTCCTATTGATCGATTTACAATAATAATAATAATAATAAAATGATAATCAACGGTTTTTGTGTTTTCGAGATTAGATTTTGCGAGAATTGAGGGACAAGATTGATAAGTTAGGCGCGGATGTTACTAAAATAGATAACAGTTTGAAGGTCATTGAAAATAAAGCGGAAGACAACGTCGTCGAAATTAATGAGAAGCTGACAGAGTGCGATGTCAATATCAAGAATTTAGAACGACGAATCTTTGCTTTAGAAAGTTTCGATCAATTAAGAAATCCGCAGGTTCGATCATCAATAATAACGTAATAATTATTAAGGAAAAGAAATAAAATAAGGATGAAATGACCAAAACCTAAGCACTTTCAAATGGCACTTTCAGCTTTTTTTTATTTCTAAATTTTAATAAATTTAATATTAACTATTAATTTTTTTTTATTATTATAATAACTAAAAGATGAGCTGTTTCACGCTGATCGATGATAACTGCAATAATTTACAACCGGATTTTACGTGGACAATAAATTCAATCGAAGAAAAGTTGGAACAAATATCTGAAATAACCAGCGAGGTTTTCGAATGGACCGGATATGCGGTTAAAACCCGAGGCAATTTACAAATTCTAAATAATGGCGTAGCCTACGTGTCATTAAAAGTAGTAGTAGGAGGCTCCGTAGACTCGAAGCACATTCCTCGCGTTTATTACGTATTAAGAGATCGCCTGCTGGCTCATCAAAATAACCCTCGACACAGATGTCGCACCATGGCCTATTTATTCGCATCCAAATTCAACGCCACGTTCGAATTCGGAACAGCCTTGTGCCTGAAATCCCACCTCACCGAGCCGCCGTACAACGCGAACGACTCCGTTACCGTAGACATCTACGTGGAACCACTGGCCACGACGCGGCTAGTTCATTCTTACGACGGGACTTTACATTGGGCCATCGACAAATACAGTAAGAGGAAACGGATGGAAATAGATTATTTAGCCTGGTATTACGAAAGCCCTTATTTCTACACCGGTCCTAGAGGATACAGGGTGCAAGTGGTGCTGTGGTTAGACGGGTGGGGAGAGTACGAAGGGAAAGGACTGACGGCGGAAGTCATTTTCTTATCCGGCGAATTCGACGATGAACTAAGTAGTTCTGAGAACCATTTTCCACACCAAACGACCATCACGCTTCTCAACCGGAAGGACCCTGAACGTAACATCAGCAAAACAGTTGTTAAAGACGTTGGAAGGGAATTGTACTATTTCGTAAACGTGTGTTTCGACGACGAAATTGAAAGTTTAATAGAAAATGATGTCTTGTTTTTTAAAGTCACCATTAAACCTTTAAATAAACAATTGTAAAATTATAAATATTAATTATAATAGTTAATAAATTAATAATAATAATTTTGGCTTGCAAACACTGTGTTATTCTATTCGCAGCTGGGCCCAGTAAGCGCGCTTCCATTGTTATTTAAACGAGAATAATAATTCATTCCTAGAAATAATTATTAATTTTCATTCCTCTTAGTAAAAACCCATAATCGATTTCAAAAGAATTTTGATTAATAATATTATTTATTCATAATTTTTTTTTCTGCCGTAGCTCGACAAAAAATTAATTACAATTACCCAGCCATTAATAATAATAAATGTTAATAATATTCCT
The DNA here is from genome assembly GCA_034692225.1 of Polydesmus complanatus. Classification (NCBI taxonomy): domain Eukaryota; kingdom Metazoa; phylum Arthropoda; class Diplopoda; order Polydesmida; family Polydesmidae; genus Polydesmus; species Polydesmus complanatus. Next base: position 2,894 of record JAQGAZ010003072.1, read on the forward strand.
CATTGTTATTACAATAATTTTAACCTCGCTTTATTACTTCGTAATATTTATATTTAAATATACGGTGGTGGAAAATGAAATCTATTATGGTGGGGTTTTTTTTGCTTTTTCTACTTCCGGAATGTTACGAAAACCGTGAACAGGGGTGGTACAAAGGCGATCGAAAATTCTTACTCCTACTTTTAGATGGATTTCGATGGGATTATTTAAAGTAACAGCCCGTTACATTCAGGGCCGTGGCGTGGGGTGATGCAGTGATGCGGCCGCATCAGGCGCCAACTCTTGGGGCGCCAACTCTTGGGGCGCCAACTCTTGGGGCGCCAAAACTGAGCCAAATATTGTAAAAATCTAATTAATTTGTACAAAAAAGAGGTTAAATTTGTCAATTTTTCCAAAAAATTTTCGCGCCTCGCAAGCTCGGCGCTCAATTATTCCCTAAATTGAAGGAAAAGGGCGCTATTTTGAAGATTTGCATCATATTGAAGAAATCTACCCCACGCCGCTGGTTACATTTTCTACCTTTAACATTAATTAATTAATCTATTTTAGTAGGCCTAATTTAGAAGGATTTAAAGAGATTCAACGAATCGGTTGTCGAGCCGAGTACTCTGAGCCAGTGTTTCCATCTCTCTCCTATCCCAACTACTACACCATCGCTACGGGTTAGTAACACGCCTTAACCCTCATTCGCGTAAGTCTACATAAAAAAAATATTGTTGATGATATGTTAGGTTTGTTCGTGGAAAATCATGGAATTACTCTCAACTACATGTACAATCCACAAACTAAAGAAAAATTCGACTGGAATCCAATATGGTGGAATCAAACTGAGCCCTTATGGATAACAACTACAAAAGCGGGGATGGTCACCGATATGTACCATTGGCCAGGTTGTGCGATTCATACTAATTGATTTAGCCTATACATTAATTTATATTAATTTATTCTTAGGTTGTGAAGTGGAGATAGGCGGCTACAAACCCAACTACTGTTTACCCTCGTTCCATGAGATTCCCGTATTTGCCGTGGACCTCGAAGACCATCTGGATCAAGTGGTGGCCAAATTCGCCAGCAACCAATCCAAAGTCGCTTTTGTTTACAGCGAACAGCCGGATTTATTCGGACACATGGCCGGGCCGGACTCTTCGGAAGTCAACGTTGCGCTTCACATACTCGATGGCATCGTGCGGCGCTTTATTCGCAAATTAAAGTTAAACGGCTTAGGCGATAAGGTAGGGACCGCTAGAACCTGTCGCTAACTCAGACCCACTCTTATCTCTAACCGACCCTGTAAACAATAAACCTGTCTGTTCTGCTTTACTCCCCGCTTTTAATGATAGGTGAACGTGATAGTTATGTCCGACCATGGAATGACGTCAGTAAAGTCTTCACCCGCTGACAGACCCCCTTTGGCCGATTACGTACATTTAGGCGATGTTGACAAAATTTTGGATCGTGGCGCAGTCATCGGAATATACCCCAAAGCTGGAAAAGTAGACGAGGTAAATTATCACAAATCTCTCTCCAACATAAAATTTATGTTTACCAAAAACAAATTCACTAATTGCATTATTATTATATTTTTTTTTTTAGGTTGTTCAAAGTTTGAAATCCATGCCCAAAACCAGAGTGTGGAAGAAGGAAGATATTCCGGAGGAATTTCATTATAAAAACAACGTCAATACTCCTCCTGTCCTTCTTCTGGCTGATCCAGGAGTGTTTATTCTAGGGGTTAGCAGTTGTTTTTCATTCAATGCACCGATATAAAATATAATTCAAACATTCTTTATGATATAATTTGTTTAGGTGGATGATCCTGAAAAGTCCATGGCATCCCATAGCTTCTTCTCCCGTTCCTTCCACGATCGATTTATTGACGGTGCCCACGGGTACGACCCTAATGCAGTTCCTGACATGAGAGGCATCTTTATGGCTTTTGGTCCAGGTGAAACTAAACGAATTTTATAGGTTTATTTATTTATTTTTTAAATTTAATATATAGATTTTAGAAAGAATTACCGTGGTCCAGCCATCGGGAACGAAGACGTGTATAATTTGGCCATGTTCATCCTCGGTCTACCTCCTCACCCAAACAACGGGACGTGGGACAAAGTCGTTCACTTCTTAGCTCAAAAATCGATCGAATAAGCAAACAAATTGATTACATTTTTTTTTGGTTGGTCACGTGCTCAATAACTAACTTTTGAATTTCTATACTGTATAAGCTATATATTTTATTTGTTTCAGCTTATTATAAGCGAGAATAATTCCATTGTTATTAAAAATATTCAATTGCCTGAAATGAATCTACGAGAGATCTGATTTCCACATTTTGTTATTATAATTTATTTATTATTAAAATGATAAACGATACAAAGTGTTGGATTAAGCAACGCAACTATGACATTATTATCCCATTGTAACGCGATATAATAATATTATACAGTACAATGCATAATAAAGCGCAGCCAAAGCGTTCACCGAACAAATGGATTCACCACATATTTTTTATTTTTCTTATCAAACCAAACATAATTTTACTTCGTTATTGAAGTAAATTAAATAGTAAACCCTTTGTCGTGAACATTTTTGACGTGGATCACTCTTGTTAATAGTTTCATTCTCATAGAAACAGTCTTTCACAACGCGTAAAAAAGATTTTTTTTTAGATGGATTATGCGTTGACCATGTCGTCATCGAAGTATCATTTAATATCAATTGTCTTGGTTATTATTATAAGTCTTCCTCTTCCGGAATGTTCCGAAAGCAGCAAAGTAGTACTGCGCTGGTACCTAAGCCACCATAAGGATAGGAAGTTGTTGCTGTTACTTTTCGATGGATTTCGATGGGATTATTTAGAGTAAAACATCGCGTAAATAAAATATTAAAACTAAAATTATTAAATTAAAATATTACTTATAGTAGGCCTGATTTAGAAGGGTTTAAAGAGATTGAAAGAATCGGTTGTCGCGCCAAGTACTCGAAACCGGTGTTTCCATCTCTCTCCTATCCCAACTATTACACCATAGCTACGGGTAAGTAAAGACCTTAAACCTCAATCGTAGCCATGAAAATAATTCTGAAGGTGTTGTTTAAGGTTTGTTCGTGGAAAATCATGGAATTACTCATAATCAGATGTACAATCCCGAAACCAGACAAGAGTTCGATTCGAATCCGATGTGGTGGAATCAGACTGAACCTCTGTGGATATCAACTACTAAGGCGAAGATGATAACCGATATGTATCACTGGCCAGGTGAGCTTTACATCTCTCAATGTTGAAACTTAAATACTGTACATCCTACCTCCCACTTTATGGTTATTACGATTAATGAAGGTTGTCACGTGACGATTCGCGGTTACGAACCCAACTACTGCATCCCCTCGTCCCATGAAATTTCGGAATTTGCCGAAGACTTGGAAGGACATTTGGAGGCAGTGGTGGGCAAATTTGCTCGCAACGAATCCCAAGTGGCTTTAGTGTACAGCGAACAGCCGGATTTAATCGGACACCGGGCCGGTCCCAACTCTAACCGAGTCGATGCTGAGCTGCGTCGACTCGATAAAATCATGTTACGCTTCGTTCATAAACTGAGGTTACACGGTTTACAGAATAAGGTAATATTATAAATGTACTTTCATGGTTCAACCTCCATTTTTATTAATTTTGAATATTACTGTAGGTGAACGTGCTGATCATATCTGACCATGGAATCACCCCGGTGGACTCGTGGTCCGTCGACAGACTCCCTATGGCCGATTACGTGGATGTAGCCGTCATTGACAAAATTATTTATCGGGGTGCTGTGGTGGGAATATTCCCTAAAGCTGGAAAAGTGGATGAGGTATCGCGAAATCCTTTAAAAATAGGAACGTTTGTTATTGTTTTTTGGTTTGTTTAGGTTGTTGAAAGTTTAAAATTTATGCCCAAAACCAGAGTGTGGAAGAAGGAAGATATCCCGGAGGAGTTTCATTATAAAAACAACGTTAATACACCTCCTGTCCTTCTCTTGGCAAACCCAGGAATGGTCATTTTAAAGGTCTATAGATTTTTATATAGCGAACAATAATAAATGTTTCTTTATTAATAATCTTTTGAATTAGGTGGATGACCCTGAGATGTCCATTTCACCTCATGGCACTCATTCCTCCTTCGTCGCTGACCTCGAGTATGATGGAGCTCATGGCTACGACCCGAACGCATTTCCTGACATGAGAGGCATTTTCATGGCTTTTGGTCCAGGTTGAAATAATATTACTTTTTTTTTTTTTTTTTTAATAAATAATTTAAAGATTTTTTTTTTAATTTAGATTTTAGAAAGAACTACCGTGGTCCGGCCATCGGAAACGAAGACGTATACAACTTGGCCATGTCCCTTCTCGGTCTAACTCCTCACCCAAACAACGGGACGTGGGACAAAGTCGCTCGATTCTTAGCTCATAAAACGGTTAAAAAAGTGCATAGAAAGAAGCAGGTCGCATCTTAAAAATATGCAGTTTTAACGAAAAAAAAAATATTGTTTCGATATAACGAAGTTTTTGAGGTTAATAAAATTATTGGTGTTCGATATAATGAATTTTCAATATGAATATGTTTTTAAAAAAATATGAAGCAACGATATTGTTTTGATCTGCAGATACAGTAAGGTGAATTCCGATATAACGATTTTTTTTTCCACCAATGAGATACCTGAGAAAAACAATAAGGAAAGTATTTTACTAAAATTAGGATTGTCCATTACATAATAAATGAGGCATAATAATAAATAACACTGCTATCATCTATTATTTGTGACGTAGAAAATTAAAAAATGTTTCGCAAATAAATTTTGGCAAATGGTTCAACAAAAAAAAAAAAAAAAAGGGTTTAAAAAGTTTGTGCCAAACGTCGAACGATATAATAATATAATTACTCTTTTAATATCAAAGTAATAATTATTGAGACTGTTATTTTTGCCAATTCATATCTCAACGTTAAACCCAAAAATAAACACTTTGTATAACAAATGTCAAGATTCAAGACAATGAATAAGGCGTTGAAAATAACAATAGCGGCGCTCATCGTCTTTTACATAATCAATAATTCAGTTGAATGTGTAGGTCAACAATTAGGCTGTGTTTACAGTTGGAATCTCCATCAAAATGGAAGCACTTGTTCCGTGCATTGTCCCACCTCGTTCCACGTTAAATTCAACGCTTACTGCAACTTCAAAGTTCTACAAAGCTTAAGTCTAAATTACGACTCATCCAGCCAAATCTTAAGCGTACCATCAGGAACATCAATGGGCACTCTCAAAGGAAGATCAACTGTCCCAGCCTGCTATAAGGTCACTTTAAACGAGGGACAATATGAAATTACGTCAGAAGGATTTATTAGAATTTCTCCGCATTTAATGGAAATCCCTTTGCACTTAAGCACATTCTCAAGTGGCAACGTAACCCTATGCTATCCATCATCGCCTCAGCTGCTTCAATGTGACGTCGTACAAACACCATTTGGAGCTTACGAGATAGTTAATGGAACTCAATTGACCGTCTATGAGAAGAACAGCAGTGTGTCTTTAGGAGATTTCTTCATCGATGAAAACAAAATGGCCGTTACGTGCGCGGATAGCCTCACTACTCAATTGGCTTTCGATGCAATTCCCAGATGTAACTTCATAAATATAAAGCATGAAGACACTCGGTTGAACGAGAATGGTTCCATAACTTTACTAAAGGCCAATTTCTCCATTAAAAATCCCATATACTCCGTCAATTACACCCAGTTTCTACTCATTTGCGTTCCACTATCTTTCGAATTTTTAAACTGTCCGACTAAACGCAAAGTGTCGGAGGGTTTATACGTCTCCCTAACGAATTTAAGCGTAGTCAACGTTTACTACGCGCAAACCACGCTCAGTCCTGATAGCTATTACATCACCATGGACGGGGAATTAGTTTCCTGCGTTTCCAACACCAACAGTGCTATGTCACTCGCATTTCGCTTAGTTTTGTATACGTTTTACACATCCGGTGGCTTTCTAGCCCTAACCCTAGTAATTCGTTTCACCATGTTCGTCCAGACTTATCAAGGTCTTTATCTAATCTCGCACATTCTTTCCCTAATGCTCGTGTTATTCAACGTGGGTTCGAGGCTATTTTCCGCCTCTTTTCGAGCCATTCCGTGTTACGTCATTTTCAGTTTCAACTATTTCTTCGCCATGGCCACCAACTTATGGTTAAACGTGATGGCTTACGACTCGTGGAGCTATTTCTCTCAACTATTGGACCAACCACAGCGCCTGCCGCCGCGTAAACATCAGTCAGCTTTTAAGAGGTGCGTCATTTACAACGCCATTGTTTGGGGAATCTCGTCCCTCCTCACCTTAATAGTTTTGATAATTGAATTATCCGCTCCGCCCTTCGACTTCAACACGCCCTTTCGACTGAATATTATAGTGCCGCAGTTTCCTTATAATTATACCATGTGGAACGTGTGTTTTTTCAATACGACCAGAACTTTTAACTTGTTCTTTAATTTGCCCGTGAGTGTGTTTTCTGCGGTTAATATCGCGTTCATCGCCATGACCATTCGCTGCATACATCGAGCGGGTAGAGGGACAAAGTTGGTCAACCAAAGAAGACATCGACAGCTGTAAGTTATGTCACACTTTTAAATACTTTCTAAAACTTAGTAATTTTATTTCTATTAATAATTATTAGATTTGAGATTTCGGTGCGACTGTTCGTCGTCATGGGTTTCTGTTGGACAGCGGACAGCTTGACTTTTTTAATCGGTCCGTACGTGTCATCCGGTTACCGCATGTGGTACATGATCATCGGCATGAGCGTGGTGGCTCTTCAAGGATTTCTTATCTTCAATATTTACTGCGCCTCCAAACAAATTTTGAAGTCATTTTTCAAAAGTTTTTGTTAAGATTCAATGTGCGATGTCCTTATGCTTATAAGGAGGCAAAAAACAATTTGGAATCTGCATCCTCCGGCATTCTGGCTGGAGGCTATGGAGGGTCAAGCGCCTTGTGTCCATAGTCTCTTGGTTTTTGCTGTGTTACATCATGAACAATAATTGCTTAATTACTTGTGAGTTCAATTGTATATTTTTGATCAGTGGCGACCCATACGTTTAATATTGTTCTTCGCGAAATCGATTGTGCTTTCGATACTTTTTCTGTGTAAAGCGCTATACAGTACAGTAACAATATTCGTATCTATAAAAAAATAAACACATAAATAAAAAAAGTGGACCGTTTTGTCGTGAGCCTTTCATCGTGAATCTTTTATCGGTCACCCAATTCTTTAATACTGTAGTAATGCGAACTCTCAACATTAGTAGGCCTATAATTACAAATTTTAAACCATCAAAACCTTGAAACCGATCAGTTAATAATACTCGTTAAAAATGACGCCATTGAAACTTAAAATAATACCATCGATTATCTTCGTTATTGTGGGTATTCTACTTCCGGAATGTGACGAAGCCAATGTACAAGGGTGGTTCAAAAGTGACGACGCTAAAGATAGAAAGTTGTTGCTACTACTTTTCGATGGATTTCGATGGAATTATTTAGAGTATATTATTTAATTAAAAATAATTATTACCGGTATTATATTTTTGGTGATTTAAATCTATTTTAGCAAACCTAATTTAAAAGGATTTGCAGAGATTGAAAGAATGGGTTGTCGAGCAGAGTACTCTTGAGCCGGTGTTTCCATCTCTCTCCTATCCCAACTATTACACCATAGCTACGGGTTAGTAACGGGACCTTAAACCTCATTCGTTGCCCATAAAAATAATTTAAATTTAATGTTAGGCTTGTTCGTGGAGAATCATGGAATTACTCTCAACCACATGTACAATCCACAAACCAAAGAAAAGTTCGATGATTCGAATCCGATTTGGTGGAATCAAACGGAACCTCTGTGGATTACCACCACCAAAGCGGGAATGACCACCGATATGTACCGCTGGCCAGGTATTACTTAGGGAAAATATTCACCTATTTATTTATTAATTTTTTAAAACCCGATTTAATTTCCTCCTATAGGATGTGAAGCAAAGATTGGCGGTTACGTCCCTACTTCTTGCCTACGCTACGAGCAAAAAATCAGCACGTTAGACTTACGAATGAACTTGGATCGAGTGGTGAAGAAATTCGCTCGCGACGAAACGAAAATCGCTTTAGTTTACAGCGAACAACCGGATCTGGTCGGCCATTTGAAGGGACCTAACTCTGTCTGGGTCAGCGTGGTACTGCATAAACTCGATCGAATCATGCAGCGCTTCATTCGCAAACTTAACTCGAGCGATTTACTGGATAAGGTACTCGGCGATTCCCACACTCTGCTTCCAGTGGGAGTAAATTCAGATAGAGTTTTGACGCCATTATAGGTGAACGTACTAATCGTGTCTGACCATGGAATGACGCCGGTGAACACGTGGTCCGCCGGCCGCATCTCTATGGGCGACTACCTGGATTTGGACGACGTAGACAAAATTTTGGATCACGGCGCTGTGTCCGGAATAATCCCGAAGCCGGGAAAAGTGGACAAGGTACAGTCAAAACCTTCATTTTGTAAGAGTTTAAACTTCTTAAAACTCTATTTAAGCGACTTCTTAGGTTTTTCAAAGTTTAAAATTGATGCCGAGAACTAGAGTATGGAAGAAGGAAGACATCCCGGCGAAATTTCATTATAAAAACAACGTGAATACTCCTCCCATCCTTCTTCTGGCTGACCCCGGAGTGTTCATTGGCGGGGTCTGTTTATATAGGTTTTTGAATTAACCGAATAGTGCACTCATAACGTCTTTTTTGGTTAGGTGGATGACCGTGAAAAGGTCCTTTCATCCCTGAATTTCGTGCGCCCTTCCCTCGCTGATCGAGTGATTGATGGTGCTCATGGTTACGACCCGAACGCATTTCCTGACATGAGAGGCATCTTTATGGCTTTTGGTCCAAGTATTTTTAATCTACACGTTTATTAAAATCATTCTCATAAAATTTTCTGCATTTATTATTAATAGACTTTAAAAAGAATTACAGTGGGTCACCTATTGGAAACGAAGACGTGTATAATTTAGCCATGTCCCTCCTCGGTCTAACTCCTCACCCAAACAACGGGACGTGGGCCAAAGTCGCTCACTTCTTAGCACGTAAATCAGCGAATGAAATTGGGTAAAACACCTCAATCAAACTTACCGTCAGCCTGTTCACCTATTATGTTATTTAACAACATCGATATCTAATTGATGGTTGATCCACAAACTTTATAGAAAATGACGGGAATAAAACTTTCAATAATTAGTCTTAATTGTTTTTAAAAATTAGTGTTTAATAAGCAAAAATGTGTTTACCGAAAGTATTAAGTCTCCGTTGAGAGCGAAGAATTTGGAGGCGGAAAAGGTGTGTTTCAAGCACAACAGTTGCAGCTTAAAGCTCTCCATCTGAAATTATGCAAATGTTATTGAAATTTTAACTAAGAAATAGTATAGAAATCACCTATCATGATAAGTGTAAGGGTATACTTCCTCGCGCAATACGTTTCCATCTGCCAGATCATAAGAGTCAAACACGAAAGGTACCAATTTCAAACTCTGAAAATATACAAAACAAATGCTTCATTAAAAGGCAAATTTTACAACCATGTGTATTTTTCCCAACCGATGTCACGGTCATCTGGGCAAAACTGGTCAGTACCACGAGAGAAACAAAGAAAAATATTCCGCCATTAAAACTGGCTGACGGGTCGGTGCTGGTCCCAGAAAAAGCCATGGAGAAGTGGGCGACGAGGATTACGAATTCCATTAAGTATAAGACGAAAATGAACGGATGTAGCATTTCGTCCAAATCGACGCAAGCTCTGAACATATTATCCAAATGCAAGCTGCGTTATTTCTTCAGCTTCTTCGCCGTTTCTCGCCTACTTCCGGCATTTAAATCGCTTCCAACATCTCGTCGCATTTGCAGGGCCAGCTCCTCGAAACAGTGCTTCAACACGTGGTGGAAAAAAAAGTAAATCATTTGCGTTTGGAGCAGCGGAAACTGCACGGTTTAAAAAAACTGAAGCTGCGAAGAAATAAATCGGTAATAAGTCGGTCGTTTATCTTTTGAATATGCCTCGTGCAAAACGTGTGTTTCTATTAGAATTATTGTTAATTACGTTTAATTAAAAAATTATAGCGTCATGAACGTCATCGAAAAACAAACGCAAAGCACTTGTATTGACATTAATTTTAGTGCCAAATATTCCATAGAGTGCGGAGCAAAAATAACATAATTGTAATATTGCGGCAGAAATAACGTTCGTTTCTCTTCAAATTCAAAATTTATTGTAAGAATATTATAACATTTTATTTAGACATTGAACTCTTATTAAATTCAATTTATTATTTATTATATTGAATTGCATTTTTAATTTTCGTCAAAATTTTAATAAAAATAAATATAAATTAATAGTAGCCCTATTTTTATATTACAAATATTGTTTCTCGAATTTGTTCATAAACCACCGGACAATTCTTTTTAAATGTTAAATCCACGTGACTTCCGCTGCCCACGGGAGTGGACATTCCTCGGGTCATATGGTGATTGAGATGCAGCACGTA
>JAQGAZ010003073.1:0-13496 GCA_034692225.1 Polydesmus complanatus
ACGTGATTGCGAGAACCAATCAGAAAAATCTCTTACCATGACCACTCTCTTGCCCAAATATCATATAGGCTCTCTAGAGAGAAAGCACTTTATTAATGGGGTACCCACCATCTAACGTTTAATCTCGCTCTTGATTTCTTTCTTAATTAACGACGGTGATTAATTCCACTTAATTAACGCATGCGCGCCATTATTTTTATTTATTTATTTTTTTTCTCTCTCTCTTTTTATTCTTGTCGCCACTCGAGCGACTTCTTGGTAATCGGTGACGTCAGGAAAAATGGAAGCGAGAGAGCGAGAAAATGAGCAGTTTATGAAAATTAATTGAAAAAGTTTGTTGTTAATTGACACGCGATGTTAATTGCTTTTAATTAACGCCTATTCGCGTCTATTTTTTTTAAAATCTCTAATAAACGACGCCATATTGGAATGGACCGCTAAATCCTCTTTATGTCCGCGTGATGGCGTTTGCTGTCTCTCGTTTGATCGAGTATCATCTTTTATCATTTTCTCTTTTGATTAACGATGCCAAAAGCTTTTGACGCCCCTCATTTTACGCGCTCGCGTCAAAGTTTAACTATAAAAGTTGACGCATGCGCGATTAAGAAAACAACGAAGCCGGGGGAAAATATTATATTGTTGTTTATAATACGAGAAAGGAATTTGTTTACAAAATGTCGGTTGATGACTTTATTTTTTTAAAAAAAAAAAAAAGGAAAGAAAGAAAGAAAGATCGAACTTATATATTTTTAAATCCCGGAAGTGTGTTTATCAACAAGAAACCGGATACGATTCGGAAATAAAAAGAAAAGTAAATCATGGAATTTTTTTTTTTTTCAATAGCATCATTCTGTTTGCTCCGAAGCATCAATCTATTCTTACCACTAGCATCTTTCTACTCGTATTTTTTTCCCTACTAGCATCATTCTGTAAAACAGGTTGTGACTCGGAAATACTGTACTTAAAAAAAAAATCACGGTGGGGTTTTTTTTTTTTTTTTTTGTTTGCTATCATTTCTATTCTCTCCATCAGCATCATTTTGTTCTTTCGACTAGCATTATTCTCAGTATTTTCCTCTAGGGTTACTCTATTTACTCCACCAGCATCATTCTGATTTCTTCACTAACATCACTCGGTTATTTCCACTAGCTTCTAGACATCTCTATTAGCATCATTCTGATTCTCTCACTATCATCATACTGTTCTTTCCACCGGCATCAGTTTAATTCTACTTGCATCATTCTTGACATTGGTACAGTAAAACCTTTACACGAGACCACCTCCGTTTCGCGATCACTTTAAAAACGTCCCTCTCAATAATATTTTCCCATTTTGCCACTTCCAATACTGGACCACCTCTACTTCGAGACCGTGGCCACCCATTTTAAGTCTCATTTTCAATTGAGGTTTCTATTTCAAGACAACTGAGATGCTCCGCAGCATCTCAGTGAAGTTCTAATACTGGATTACAATTTCGGGTAATAGAATTCTCGTCAAAAGGTGTCTAGCCACAAAATTATAATTTTAATGGCATAAAAGTAATGCTCTATTTTTAAAAATTCTATTTGAAGACCACTTTTAGTCGATACTAACGGTGGTCTCGAATTGGAGGTTTTACTGTACTATTATCCTCACTTGCATTTTTCTATTTTCGCTACTTGCATCAGTCTGTTCGTTCCACTAGCATTAGTTTATTTTGTCCACTAGCATCATGTTGTTTATTTGGATTGTCAAAAGTGTTTGAGCAAACTCCGGAACTTCCTTCTTTTTCCTATGCTACCGTTTTAATGTCGTCTCTGCGTTTCTTTTGTTTGTCTACTTATCGATCTTTTTTGAGGAATTTCGACATGATGGTAAACTCGTTACGCGCCGCTTTCTTCACAAAGAAAGCGGCGAGCGTAACGGCAAAGGGTTTACCGTGTACGTAAGCGCGCGCGCATGTGTGTGGACTTTTGTTTATCATCATCCTCTTAATTCGAGTCTTTTCTCAATCTACACTGCTGAAATCACCGCCTGTGATTGTTGGGCGTGGTGTGCGAGTGGGCGTGGTTTCACAAATTGAACACTACAAATAAAGTTACAATAATGCTTTTTTCCTTTTATCTTTTTTTTTTGGCAATTTCTCGTTTTAGAAGCAATTATCATCATTTTCTCACTCATTCTTTGGTGGTATTTTTTTTTTATCTCGAATAATGGTGCAGTAGAATTTCGACAAATCGAAAATCTCGGTAAATCTGTGGTTTAGACTTTTTCCTTCCATTCTAAAGGCAGAAAATTTAACCTATATAAATCGATGTTTTGATAACTGAAATTTAGAGTTTTAAAACATTTCAACCTTTTCATTTGAAGTTTTAATTTTTGAACTACATGAACTTCATTTTCGAAGTTATAAACTCTATAAATCGAACTTTTTGAAAACTGAACCTCCCTAAAAGGAAGTGAAACAGCATTTTTCTCTCTCTCCCTCTCTCATTTCATTTTATTAAGGCAAAACGATGTAGCCTATTGTCTTTATTCATAATTATTTTGTTTTTACCCGAAACCTCTGTAAATCAAATTTTATCTAATCTCGATAACTACAAGAATACATAAATCAAAGAATTGTTGATATATCTTGCCTTCAAATTCCAATTATCGCGCTTCTACTGTAAGTTGTAATTGATTTGTGCTTCGTGTGCATTGTTAATAATTTGCCATCTGTCAGTGATTTTCCTTTTTTGAAGTGGGAGAGGTAAACAAAAAAATAAAAAAAATAACCTAGAAAGTCACGCGGTGACACGTGATCGATCAAAGTGATGGCTCGTAGATGGCGCTGCAGCATCTTACTCAATTTCTACTCTTTTTTTTATTTATCCTAGTATCCATCTTTTTTTTTTTTTCTTTCTCGAGTTAAGTTGCCGAAGCGAAAAAATACAAAAAAAGAGAAAAAAAAAAAAAAAAACTAGGTGACTACGACGACAGTGGCGGTTGCGCAGTTCCGGAAGTTTGATCTACTGACGCCATTTTGACTGGAAAACCGAAATTTTTTTCCTTCTTTTTTGGAGATGGGTAACTTCATATTTTTACCGAATATCTTTTGCATTATTATTTTTTTTCTTTTCCCAAAATCTTTTCTATCGGATAAAAAGAAGAAAAAAAAATAATAATAATAAAGATGATGAAATTCATGAAGCGAGCGACGGACAGCACGATTTATTTCCGGTATCCTGTCCCGTTTCTTCCCACCCTCTTTCAATATGTTTACCGCTTTTAACTACTCTTTCCCAACAAAAAAAAAAAGTATTTTTTTGCATTTCCTGCTACAGAAATGCATTAACTTCCGGTTGGCTTTTTAAGAAAATGTGACGTTGTGGTGGAAGAAGAATCGATTTATCGATTGTGTAAGAAACCCCCCCCCCCCCCATCCACATACACACTACCCTCCCCCCTTCGGCTAATCACACACGCGTGCTCATGTGAGAGAGTATTACACAGACTCGACAAAATGGATGGATGGATGGATGTATAGAGAGATGGATGCGCGGGCCGGGTGGCTCAAACCTTACTTAAACATAATCTCTAACTCATAGTACGAAACGATTTCATTTTTTTTTTTTTTGCTTTTGTCCAGAGAGGAATATCAATTTTGTTTTTTTGTTTTTTTTTTAAAGCGAGTTTCGTGTGATGCTACCTTATCAGCACTTCCGCAATGTTCACTCGTTAAAGAATCAGATCTAATTGTTTCTGGGAAACCTCAAAAGGACTAGGAGATACAGTCTGCTTATTATGGTTTGGGTAGTGGTTACCAGTACTGGTTGGCCTGGTTAGTTTTTTTTTTTATTTTAGATTTGGATAACTTGGTTAGTTCGGTTATCTTAATATTGGTTAGTTTAGACTCGGTTACTTTAAGCTTGGTTTGTTTTATTACGTTAAGTTCGATTGACTTCGTTAGTTCGGTTGCTTTAGGTTCCATTAAATTCATTACTTTAAGTTTGGTTATTTTAGGTTTGATAAACTTGGTTGGTTCGATTACTTCGTTAGTTTGGTTACTCTTAGTTTCGGTTAACTAGGTTAGTTTGGTTACTTTAGGCTTGACTTGTTCGATTACTTTAGGTTTGATCAACTTTGTTAGTTCGATTACTTAATGCTTGGTTAATATAGTTACTTTAGGTTGGGTAAACTAGGCTGTTCGATTACTTTAGGTTCGTTTGGTTTAGTTTTTAACGCTCGGTTAACTTGGTTATTTTGGTTACTTGAAACTCGATTAGGCGGGTTAAATTTGGTTGCGTCAGTCAGGCTTGGTTAGGTTATTTAAAAATGGTGGTCAATTGATATTTCGGCCAATGTCTAAGAGAAGTGAAACATCTCGTGGCTCTTATAGGGACCCGTACATTTAGTAAACATCTTTTTCAGTGAGCGCTACGTAAGCGCTGAGAAGAAGACTCACCGGAACATTAAAAGTAACTTTTTTTATCTGGCTATTGTTTGAAAAATTCACTACATTTGTATAATAAAAGATAGCGAGTGCCCGGATGTTGATGGTGGTGGCAGATGGCGACCTAATTAACCCTTTCCTTCAACCGCAACAACCGCCATCTTCGAGTATTATTATCGATAAATCGATTAAATATACAAATTTTTTGAAAATCCCTAGAGGAGCCATATTATTATTATTATTTATTTTTTAAGATTTTATTTTTGGACTCTAGAGGGCGATATGTGCGCGAAATTACGAGCGACAGGGGGAGTCATACAGCGGTTGGCTATTTGTTCAACCATTACGTAATTGCTTTTTATACGCGAGGTACCTCTCTCGTTCGTTGTATAAAAAATTTAACTTCCCTCGACGACGCTTTTTCTCTTCACATCTAAATTACGTCATAAGATATGCTAGACAGAGTTTTGTGGACGATTATATGACGTCATCATCGATTGTGTTGACGATTTCGTTCTCTTCTTTTTTCTTTCTTTTTGGAGTAGTATTTTTGCTTGACTAGTTTCAACGATGATTGAACGAACGCGCATGCGTTTATCGCGTTTGTTTCCATTTCAACTGCTACGAGCAGACGCTGCTACTTGCTTGCTCGGCTTATCTTTTTATGTTTTTCAACGTTGTGGAAAAAAAAAGTACAGTACTGTACTGTGGTATAGAAAAATGTTTTAAAAAGGAAGAAGAAGAAAAAGGAAATGGAATAGAAAGCGGTAGAGAGCGTGTAAATTTGTAATTGCATCTACAGCGCCATCTATTATTCTCGTCTCTTATTTTTTTTTTTTTTTTTGGTGGTGGTAGTGGTTCTTGCGGAACCTTTTTTTTTTTTGCGGCTTAACATTGATGAAAATAAAATTTGACGACGGTCACTACCTACTGGTCTCTTTTTATTTACTTCTTCTTTTAACATCGCTGCTGCCAGCTATTTTCGTTTCCCCGCACTCCCTCGGGGACAACCCTTAGAGGGCGAAGCGCTGGCTTTCATGCGATATATATCCAATATAATACGAAATCGAATTAGCCTCAAAAAAAAGTTTTACTCGTTCCAGAGCCAGCTCAAACCTCAGTTTTGCGGGCATCGTGTTCATAGGGGCAAGCACTTTTACAATTATCGCCAAAAAAAGACGATAATGCTCGCGCAAAAAGAGTTCAAAGAAGTTAACACTCGCGCAAATAAGAGTTTTTTGAAGTGTTCACTCGCATAAGTTGAGTTTCAAGGAAGTAAACACTCGCGCGTAAAGATTTTTAGGAAGTAAGCACTCGCGCAAGTAGAGTTTTATGTTGTGAACACTCGCATAAGTTGAATTTCAAGGAAGTAAGCA
Organism: Polydesmus complanatus; assembly: GCA_034692225.1. Classification (NCBI taxonomy): domain Eukaryota; kingdom Metazoa; phylum Arthropoda; class Diplopoda; order Polydesmida; family Polydesmidae; genus Polydesmus; species Polydesmus complanatus. Next base: position 5,791 of record JAQGAZ010003073.1, read on the forward strand.
TTCGCGCAAGTAGAGGTTTATGATGTAAACACTCGCATAAGTTGAGTTTCAAAGAAGTAAACACTCGCGCAAATAGAATTTTAGGAAGTAAGCACTCGCGCAAGTAGAGTTTTATGAAGTGTACACTCGCATAAGTGGAGTTTCGAGGAAGTAAGCACTCGCGCAAGTAGAGTTTTATGATGTGAATACTCGCACAAATGGTCGGCAAAATCTAATTGGCCTAACCGTGGCAAATCTTTAAATCCGCCATTTGGGCCTCCACAAATAATATTTTACTCCGTCGTTCTCCAATTTTTTTCCCCTCTTTCATCTTTTATCTTCTTCTTTTTATATTACGTGTATATTAAAGACAATGCTCGTATAGTATTTCTTGCATTGAAAGCTCTTATTTTTTTTTATACTTTATGTTCCATAACGTACGTGTATGTATTGATGTTTCCATTCTTTTTCATGTGCGTATAGAATTGGAACGCTTACAAAATGGAGGTGGAACGAAGATAGCGCCGATGACAGTGGTGGACTCACGTTACTTGGAAGTAACGCAAGACAAGCCTATTAAACTACAGGTCAAAATTGCTGTTCCGGTTAAAGAACATCCCAAGGTATTTTTACAAACAAAATTTATTTATTTATTTCTTTTTTTTTTTTTTGATTTGGGGATAAAAATCTTTTCTCTATTTTATTTATTTCTATGTGGGTTTCCGGTTGTGAAATAATCATTTAAGTCGGAAACAATTGTTTTTTTCTTCTTTTTTTCCTGGTTTTGTTTTTCTCTCCACCCCATCCCCCTTCAAATGACAGGAAGAATTTAATTATATAAAAGTTTGAATGGCGTGATAGGAGCTGTTCTTAGGTTTGTTTACGGTTGTTGTAGTTGACGCGAAGAAGAAGACGAACCGAATTTTCTTTAAAACTTTAATTATATTAATGGTGGACGTGAATGACTTGTGCAATACGTCTTTTTTTTAAAAATAGCGAAGCCTATAGGGAGTGAAATACTAGTGAGAGAGATATGTTGACAGAATTAATTTTTCTTATTGCGTTGCACTAATAAATTTGTTAAGAGAACACACGCTTGTTGACTTTTTCGATTACCAATCTTTTTACTTGTTATTTGAATGGATCGAGCAAGTTGTTGATGTTAGGGAAAAAATTAGAAATGATAATGAAGCGATCTCTCATTCCTTTATTTTTTTTTTCTTCTTTTTGTTGTTGTTGGAAGCTGGAAGAGAGATCTTTAAAATTCTGCGAAGGAGAGAAAAAAAAAATTATTCGATAATCATGCAAGTTTATTCCAGAAAAAAAAAAAAAAAAGGGAGAGTGAATTCGTGAGTTGTATTTACTTGCGAGTATTATAATGGAGGACGTTGTTTTCTTTTGTGTTGGTGAACATAAAACGATATGTGTGTGCATGAATGTGTTTGAGATTAAGAGTAGATATCAAGAAGCGAATAGGCATTGTGTAGTGCACGTAGGTACTCTTCGAACAAGTCTCAGCTTGATTACATTTTTCTACTATTTTTTTTTTCTTTTATGTAAATTTTTTTTTATATATCGTAATAATAAAATTTGATTATGGCTTTGAAATACAACAATGTTTTCCAAATACCGGTGTTTTAGTTTAACTGCAAAAGTAAATAAATGAAGAGGTGTAGTAGAGAATGTATTCATCAAAACTTGATGTAGAATATGATACGTGGTGTGAAATAAAAGTAACGCGACTGTTTTAATAAAACTTTGTATTTATTAAAATATTTTAAATCAATGCTTGCACCTTCAGAGTAGATGCTTAGGGCGTCTACTCACCGAAAGAAGCCTCTTTTCAACTCTTAGTAAAAGTTCTGGAACCCTAAACGTCGAGCTACTGCCTTAAATAGCGACCTTTCAAGTAGATTTTTAATTGAGACAACAAAACAGGGCTCCAATACTAAGATCTGGAGAGTCCCAGGGTAAGAAAGTTTTGGGAGCATGAGAGAAGAATTTTTTTTGTCTCAAAAGCTGAAGAAACTGAATATTGTCGTTTTGTACCATAGATAAGATTGAAAAAATGGTGACCGAGGAAATGTGCATGATCCCACTTGCAGGGTTCCAAAACTATTACTAAGAGTAGGGGAGAATGGATCTCCTTTGGTGAGTAGTTTCCTTAACCCATAATTACTAACCTTACATGAGGAATTTAAGTTAAATACAGTTACATGTATCATGTTTTGAAAACACATTTGAAATTAATTTTAAAGCGCGTGTAATTTGTAGTGTACACAGTGTATAATAAGCTTTTTTAATATTAACAAGTATAACTGTCGAAATTGTAGCGCAAATAGCAGCCAATTTTCAATGAGCTATCTATGAAGCTCAATTAAAAACTGAAAATATGAAACTTGATTTAAATGTGCAGTAGTTTTTTTTTTTTTTTTTTTGTAAAACTCACAGGAATTAATATAGGCTACAGTAGTTACATAAATAGCATATTGTAGAAAAACACTAGTAATTAAAATTTTGCTCTTAGCCCATAATTTATAGTTATGGTTAGCTAATTAAGGGTCTCTTTTAGGCCCCCTTAAACGGCAAATAATTTTTTTTTATTTGGTCAACTGGGTCCCAAAGACAGCACTTGGAGAGTTTGGTGGGGGTGGAAGCTCATGTTGTAGCAATACTGAAATGTTTGACTGTGTACACGTCAAATTTTCGTATGGTTAGCAATTAGGAGCTAGGCATCTATTTTTTAGGTGCTAGCATTAACTACAACTTACGCGATAAAATTTACAAAGTCTTTTTAAAACAGTCGCATACTTTGTGCTTGAATAGAAATACTACAAATAAGGTTTTGAGTTTGATTATTTCAGATTTTGCGGTTAAGTTTTTTCTTCGTTTTTATGCTAAAGTTCACTTCTAATGTCGTTAGAATGCATTTGGTTATTTGCGGATTATTTAATTAAAAAATGAAAGCTGTTTTTTTTTTTAGTTTTTCTTTGCAGTAATTTAGTTAGTTCTACATACTTAATTTGAGAAATAATGTAATTATTAGTTTTTTTGTAATAGATTAGTTGCCGGTACAGGCTAGACAGATAATTGTATCGGATTTATAAATTTAGTTATAAAAATGTTGGTCGCGGCAGAAGATATTGTAATAAACTGGATTTTGCGATCTGTAAAGAAGTTCTGCAAGCGAAATTTTTAAAGGTTTAATTAAAACGGCTTTTTAGATCAAGATTAAAACTTAAACGAAGTTTTACTCGTAAAATGATGCTCAGGCTTACAATTTTAGCAAAAATTTGTTTAAAATTAATTTTTTTCGTGGCCACACGAAGTTTTAATGAAAACTGGTTCTCGGACCGTTCGAGTCTTAACTGATGTTTTTAAAACCTGTAAGAAGCCATAACATCTTGTTTAAAACGTTTGATGAAAACAAAATGCGAGTTTATTATTAAATAAAATTTCTACAACAAAAAAAAAAAATTCTTTTTGGTGTTTGATGACATGGGCATTTCAATCTGAGATTAGAATAAATCGAGATATTTAGTAAATTTTAATTTAATTCAATAGAACATTACTTAATATTGCGGATATATTAATTCAGATTATACTGTAGTATAATAATAATCGTCTGTTTTGATTCAATACAGTTATTTGAAGTTTTTTTTTTTAAAAAGCCTTCGAAGCCTTTTCATTTTAATATTTTTATGAATCATTTAATATGAATTCAGCTTTAAGTAAATAACAATTTCAAATATTTTCATAGACCATAGAATATTCTAAATTTATTGATTTAACTCTTTCTTTTATTTTGTTTTTGAAGGGAAAACAAACTTTTATCATAATAAAAGCCAAGATTAGTTTAGCACATGATTGTGTTTGCGCATTCAAAATACGAAAAATGGAAAAAAAAAAAAATCAAACTTATATTATATGAAGAGCAAAATGTTTGAGCGGATGAAAAATGCCCATAGTTATGAATTGTTTTATTAAAACTTTGCTTTAATAAAACGTCTACTACCGGTATTTACAGTTTCCGTCAATAAACAAACGCATTTTCAGTGTAGACAGTAGAACTCTCGTTCCAATCCGTTCAAAATGCAACAAATTTCGAGAATTAGAATTAAATAACAATTCGTAATTCATTCAGATAGTTGCACCTATTTAATTTGAATTTTTAACAAGAAAAAACGTCATTAATTCGAATTTTAAATAGCTAATCTTTACTAATTCGGCCTTTAATAAATTGAAACCAAACATTGTATCATTTCCCTCTTTTTTGAGCATGCCCAGCATTACATTGAATAAATTATCGGTATTTATATTTCTTCTATCTCCTAACAGAGGCAAATTTAAATTTAAAAAAAATGTAAATGCAAATCGTAATGACAGACTTTTTCAAAGAATACAAATGTAGCCTGGTTGAATCGAAACCTTGGATGTAACATCATTTTTCCTGAGGCTCATGGCAATCATATGTGGCAACATTAAAGAACAGCAATCTTGGCAATAGCGTAAATAAATTAGAAATCCACCTAACATTGGTATGGACGAAATTTAATGACTTCTCGGTATTTTTTGTTACTTTTAAAAAAGTGAAAATGTTTTTGTAAAAGTGTAGTAAGTACAATAGGTAGTGAATTTGAGTTTAGATGCACTACTTACATCTAAAACTCGACGGGCTTTTACATTACCGGTACCAATAAATCATTCGCTCAAATGTTGTACGGACTTTTGATTACTTGGATATTATATCGAAACTCGTATAGAACGTCACGAACTGCTCGTCTCTTTGGTGTCTTTATAACCGAGTTTTGCTTTATATACCGGTATTAAAAAAAATCATATACAATACTGCAAATTCAAGAATTTTATTTTTTACGATTTTGGAATTATCGAGGTTTTTCTGCAACTTTGCAATGAAATGACGCTAAGGTTTGCCGTGATAGCAGCACAATGTCGCGATTTACTTTTTGTTAGAGAATGTGGAAACAACGCCTAGAAATTTTAATCAATCGGAAAGCATGTTGAGGGTTGTGTTCCTATTCCCTAATTGACTTATGAAAGTGACTGATGGTATTTTGAGAGAGATGACGAGCTACATTTCAAATTTCTTTCTCGGGAAAAGGTAGATCTTTCTCAAATGACGTCTGCAATTTCTATATAAACTGTACATACGTTTTTTTTTTATTACAGTATATAGGTTTAGGAGTTTTCGTGGATTCCCTTACGACTTAAAATATATATTATATTTCTCAGTAGAGAAGAAAGAAAAAGGTCGTTAAGAAAACAAAGTTAATAATGCTTTGTTTACGAGCAAATATGTCATTACTATGCACATACAGTATAGGTTCTGATTAAAATATATTATGAAAATTTGCAGGAGATTTTCCAAAGCATTAAGCAATTAGCGTGACGTCACTGCGACAACAATATGTTATGCTAATATAATATTACAGGGTGAATACTAATGAAATTGACAGTTTGGAGATTGTTTTTAACGATAAAGTGCACTCACAATACATTGTTTTGTATTATCTAGTGAGTCATGCGATATACATTTTGTGCAATTGAGTGCCTATATCTTACCTTAGAAATTTGCATAGGAAATAAACACTCTTCTATTACACAGTTTTAAAGTTGGTTTAAACGAAATGTAAATAAAATATTGAAATTAACAATACAAATTCTTGGAGAATTTCTTTTATGGTTTCCCAATCAGTCACACGGTAGGGGGGGGGGAAGGGGGTGGTTTTTGTCGAACGAGCATCCATAATCTTGCATTGAAGAAATAAGTTAGAAACGGCCACACTACGTGTTCACCGGCCTACATCAAGGCGGTGGCTTAGTAGCCATGACGATAAATGCTTTCTGGCTCAATGTCAAACGTGTAACGAACGGTATGATATTATCGTGCACTGTATTAAACTTCAAAGTGTCCATATCTTACATACTTTTTAAGTGTAAGATACGGACACTCGTTTGTAAAAGTTTTTCTGCAAACTTTTGTGTTCTGCCATTACGACTTATTGGATACATATTACGCATCAAGATACTGGCGCTAAATTTCAAGGCTTTCTCTACCGGGCTGTTCATTGGCCATATTCGTTTAAAACAATTTCGCTTGCAATCTCCCTGCGCAGCATTCTTCAAAAACATTTAAGCGATTAGCACGACGTGACGTCGACAACATTGTTCAGATTCCAGCCTCTAGTTATTATATAAAATGCATATTTTATATAACTCCATTCTCTCGCTTTTGACTTAAAGGGTGCTCTTTAATAATTACGTTATTTTCTTATGTTTTTTTTCTAATAATACATTGGCAGTTTATAGAAGAAAGATAAAAATATACAACCTAAGCGTCAATTAAGATTTTATGCAAATTGAAGTGAGGTTTTTTCTTTAAAATTTTTTTTTTTAATCAACGGTGTATTTTATTACGAATTAAGTTTATGAAAATTAATTTAAATTGCCTGCGTAGTTTGTGGGAAATGTCAAAATTAAGCGGCTTATATATTTTTTTTATTTTTGATGTATAGTTGGGAGCAGATTTTACGATGGAAATTAAAGAAAAGCAATGAGCGCATTTTCATATTTTTACTCCTAGAAATGACTTAGCTTAATAGCTAAAATTAAGTTAAGCGAAAAATCTCGGGTTTTTTTATGGTCTTTGCCGGTTAATGCGTTGCTACAGTAAACAAGTACACCCAGCATAATAATAATAATTAGATGCAATAATCGCGTGAATTATATTTTTTTCTTATTGGCTTACATTCTATAATCGCGTGAATAAAGGTGCGATAATCCTTAATCATAGATTTTTCTTTTGTTATTTTCCAAATCTCTAACGAAATCTTAAATAAGATTGATTTTTTTTTCCTTGCTTTTTTTTTTTTTTTTTTTTTTGTGACCGGAATCAAATATTGGAAGATGGAACACGAAATATGCGATTGATGGAACATCTCGTTCTCTCTACTTTAATCAAAGAAATTCCTTTGGCGTTATTGGTTGAGAAACACTAGAAATCGGTTATGTTCGAGCGTTTCCAAGATTAGACTATTGTGGAGGAGGGAACGGGAGGGGGGAAAGCAATCGTCCTCTGATTCGGATTAGATGGACATTGCCGACTCTTGAAAATCGGTTTCGTAGTTCTGGAAAATTCGTTCGACCGATTTAAAAGTTGAGAATTGATTTGGTAAGACCGCTTCAGAAATATGAACTCATGAAGTTGGTTAGCGATATTACTTTTGGATGTAAGGTTAATACCATAGAAACGACATTTATATTTTTTCTTCTCTTAGATATTATAGATAGTTGCATCGCCAGATCATGGCCATGGGTCCCCCAATCTTTTAGGGGTTTGTTTTTTCCAATAAAAAAAGGGAAATTTTGTAAAACCTTTTTTTTTTAAGTGATCAAAGAAATTTTTCATTTTTTTTTTTATTTTAATTAATTTTTCTTAAAATGTTTGTTCAATTTCTTAAAACATTTCTTAATAATATTTTGCTTACAAGTTATTTAATTTTTTTATAAAATTTTTCTAAAAAGTTTCTTAATTTTTCTTAGAAATTTCTTCACTTTGATATAAATAAATTCTTAATTTTTCTTTAAATATGTTGGGCTCCAGGAAAAAATTTAATCTGGTACTGAATACAGTACAGGCGGCCCCCTACTTTCGCACACAATTGGTTCCTGAAAATTTGTTGAAAGTCGAATGTGCGAAAGTCGAG
>JAQGAZ010003074.1:0-13486 GCA_034692225.1 Polydesmus complanatus
TGTATCTTCTAACATCTGATGCTTGTCCCAGATTTTGCGTACCGCCTCAACACTCACCTGATGTGTTTCCCTCAGGGTTTCTATTATTTTTTCATTTTTTGCGTTTGATAAGTCGTTTCTGTTACCTTATCTTCAACTTCGCCAATTTGATCCCGTACCGCCATCATCCCCTTCAGAACCACCTTCATCATTCCCTGTATATCTGTATAAAATTAATCACATAAAATTCCCTGTAATTTGCATTAACTAGTACAATTCACTATTACCTGCATATAATTATGTGGCCCCACAATTTCATCCTCTTTCTGTTCATATTCATACTGTGAAAAAGTCTTCATTTCATCAAAGGAAAGTACTGTAATTCGTTCCAAAGAAGATTTTTGTTGTGAAGAAATTTCCATAATGTTGATTACATCTTCGAGCAAGACTTTTCTTAATTGTAGATTCTTTGCCCAATTTTGTAGAGTTGAAATTCCTGGCAGAGGGAAATGGAGCTTACTTCGAAGGTAAATGTAACACTTTTTACTAAAATAGCAAATGGTGAAAGCTTTTGAAATTTCGTCTGAAGTCTAGTGAACTTATTTAAGATAATATTTTAAATCTTATATAAATTGCTGTGTCAAAAATATTATCTTAAACATTATTTAAAATCTAAGTTATTATCTTAAATCTTATTTTAAATAAAATGTAAAATCTTATTTAAACTGCAGTGTCAGATTTTAAATACTATTTAAGATATTAACTTTTAACTTAAAAATCTTATTTAAGATATTAACTTTTAACTTAAAATTCTTATTTAAGATATTAACTTATAAATCTTATTTAAGATATTAACTTAAAAATCTTATTTAAGATATTAACTTAAAAATCTTATTTAAGATATTAACTTAAAAATCTTATTTAAAATATTAACTTGAATTTTATTTAGGATAATATTATTTAGGATATGTTGGTAGATTTAAAATGTTGTTTAAAATAAGTTTATTGTTAAAAATGTTATTTAAAATAAGTTTAGTATTTAAAATGCTATTTAAAATAAGTTTATTATTTAAAATGATATTTAAAATAATTTGTGGAAGTGGTAGGCTTTACGGGGTTTTGTAGGATGTAGCTCATATGGTAGAGCCTGGTATTGCCTGTAGCAATGCTAATGTATAAAAGGTGTTCACGCTCATCGTTGGTTTATTATAGTGAGTAGTGTGATCATTATGAGTAGTTAACAAGTTCTCTTCAAATTATCTTATTTTTTTATTTTGCACACTTAATTATAATCCACAGCTCTTATTGTCCTACCTTAAACCATGGCTCGTCAACACCCTATTTTTGTGCCAGTTGGTAGGATTGAGAGTAACAATGAACAATTGCCCCAATCAACAGCCGGACCTCTGAAAATTGTGTTAACAAAGCTTACGCATTCATCATGTGATCAAGAAGGTATGGGTATCAATTTCGTTCACATTTGCGCAAATTATTCTATCGAAAATTTAATGATCAGGCCAAAAAAGCGCCAATGATCCCCATTGCCATCATCAAGCAACTCAGATAGCATTAGCCACCAATGCCAATGAACGAAGAAATTTGACTACTTATGAATTGCTGTTGGAGCGTTACAGGCGCCATTTTTTTTTCTAGACAGGATAGCAGTTACTTTATGTCTATATAAGGACATCATTTCCTCTCGCGTTTTGAATATGCCAATTTTCATCTTTTTCACAAGAGGGTAGAGTGAAAATCTTATTTCAAAATCATGTTCTTGCCAAAATTGAAATATTTGGTAAGAGGTTGTAATAATTTAAGAAAAGGGGGAACAACGAAAGGTTGTTTTGTGCGTTCTATTACCTTTCTTATTGAAATTGTTTATCCCAACCACCCACATACGGTGCCATGTCTGAGAATCTGAGGGAACTTTTATGCTAAAGTTTCTACCGCAAGTTCTTAGTAATATTTTACAATTAGAAAGTTGTAGGGCAAGGCCAAATTAGTTTAGAAGCACCTTAAAACATAAGAATGTTTCTGTAAGAGGATATTTCTGTTAGAAAATGTCAATTTGCCCCTGATATTTGCAAACTAACAATGCTTACTTTATTGCACGTTGCTTTCAATTCATGCTGGTGTGCAGCTTTCACGGGCAAATTAACATTTTGTAATTGAAAAATCCTGTTACACAGAAACATTGTATTATGTTTTAAGATGCCTTTAGACTAATTTAGCCATGCACTACAACTTTCTAATTATATATTTTGTTCTTTTAGTAACCGCTTCAAAATTAGAACTGTAATGACCTTGAAAATGATTCTCAAGGTCAAGTTTAACAAGATTAGGGCACTAGAAAGAAAATTGTTAAAACTTTTATTCCACATTGTGATATAAATAGAAATGAAATGCATCTTCTTAAAAATAAACTCTCTAGAGAAATACTAACTTTGTAACAGCAAACAATCCTATATTTTTTGCACAAGCACTTGATCTCCACTGCACCAAGACAAACCCATTTTAAACACAGCTTCACTGCAGCCGATTCAAATAGAAATGAGTGGTGAAGAGTTTGATGCTTGACTAGATGGCTAAAAAAATATTGGCTAAATAAGTTTTTGTCATCGCCAATGAGATATTTACTTTAAAAATAACCAAAGTTTTGTTTCAACCCTTTCCATGAGAATGGAAACAAAAAGAAGAAAAAATTAAAGTGGGAGAAAATATGAAAATATCGTTATAAGTAGTCAAAAATCCCATTTTGGAACCCTATTTTGCTTAAAATGACTTTGTTGTTTCTGGAATATCATTACAGCCAGTACTGCAATATCTGAAAAAAAATAACATGGCACAGTATAGCGAGCCAACCAAGACCCTCGCTTTTGGTCACTATTGACAGACAATCGTTATACCTGGCATCAGTTTAAATGGATTCTACTGTAGTATATCCAAAACTTTTAAAAATTGTGATTTGTATTTCGAATTTTGTTCATAATTATTTGGAATATTATTTGCAATTATTAAAGCAACTGAGTGGCCTTATGGGGCTTCGAACTTTTCAAATGAAACGCTTTCGTTCATAATGTCACAAAGTATGTCACATCTCATGGTACATTTAGCTGCTATGGTTGACACAATATTTATATCATGTAACCAAGTTGCGCCATTACAGTTTTCTATGAAGAAGCATTAGTTTTCTGTTTTTGGAGAAACAAGTTTGTATACTAATAATATTACAAGATAATAAACATTTGACCCTGAAATATTCAAATTGTTGGAACATATCAGACTAAAGCACATGCGTAGATTTAGTCAAGAGTTAGATCCAAATTTAATTTTCTCACACTTGGAAAACTATCATGGTCATCCCTGATGTGCTAACATAGTGATGGACATTTTGTTCTCTCATGCACACTGGCCGCAGCAATGATATGCAAATAGTGACTGTGAGAATTGGGAGATGGCAAATGCTATGTTCGATGATGTATTGAGTCTGGGTACCTTGTTTGATGGTGATCGAGAATTGAATTTTGCAAATTTGACCATAAGAATTATTGAAATGATGGGAAATTGGGGAAATCAGTCCAGTGAGAATCATCCTGTTAATTGATTTAGAGTTAATGGAACACATTAAACTGAGGGACAGCCCAAACATCAAGGTGCCTTTGATTGATATAACTGAAGAACTTGAACTTTATTACTATATGAAAGAGAGAATGTTGATTGATTTGCTCAAAGTTTTCCTCAATGCCAATTTAAAATATGTAAGTGTGTTAACTTTCAGCATTAACAATTTTTGGAAGTTAGACAGCAAAGCGGAAAAATGGTTAGTTCAAGGCAACTACCCTAAGCAAATACAAGAAGGTAAAAAAAATCCATTGTTTTAATTTTTTTTAGTTCACAGCCAACATATCAGCCCGAGTACATCTCAGGGACATAGGTTGATGACTCATATTGAAGAGACATAAGATGAATGCAGTCAGCAAATCTGGAGGTTGATTATGTTTTGTCGAAATGTAGTAGCAATATCAGATTGTTTTTTTTAGAATTTATAAATGCAAAGGAAAATAATGGTGCAGAGTCGCGCAATTTCTTCCCAACTCTCAATAATGACTATGTGACTTGTGAGTGCTGTTTCAAAGATGAAGTGCTGTTCAAAGAATCTGAGTTATGCAAGGATAGTGATTATAAATTCTGTTGCACTTGTGTATGAAAATTAGCTGAGATGTAAGTATGTTGTATTGAAAAATAATCTAAATAATCTCTTTGCAAATTTTTCAAGCCAGTTTGAGATGATTTTTTTAATTTATATTAAAAATAGTCCAAAAATAATGTTGAGGTAAGTTTAAATAAAATAAATTTCTACATTATATTATGAGCATTTTTCAGGAAATAATTTTGAGATTATGTAGGTATAAATTGCGTGCTATCTTTGGGGCTATGTACAATAGCCACAAAAATTGCGTGCAATAGTTTTGAAGTGTATGGCTACCAACTTTCCTAGTACATTTTCTGATAAAGTTGCCAAGCATATATTAAAACTCATTGTTTACAAAAGATGGAGCCAAAGGTGTCAGCTCAAAAAAGTTAAGATAGCCAATTTTCCTAACTTTAAAACTTGTCCACACTGAGAGTATAGAGCAATCATTGATAACCTGAGTGAAAAGTTGTTTTATTGCCTGAATTATTTTTATTTTATTTTTATTTTATTCATGTTTGTACTGGTAGTTAACAATTGCCCGAGGCTGTAACAAAACTATAGTATTTCGCAACATTTCGTTTACAATGTAAGCATAGCAAAATGTGTTCAAACATGCCAAATAACAAAAACTTTATATGGTAATATTACCTTTAGTAATTTTAAGTTATACCAGTACTGGCGGCAACGAACCATGAAAGCAAGTATGCTGCCAGGAGAAAGTGCATAGCCAAACTGCGCTAGGTGTTCAGGAGAACTAGAGAGGCATCACATGCAAACATTTATATACAGTGCAATTACTACTAACTTTAATAATTATAATAAATATCCGCAATATGTAACAGTAAAGTGGTAGGTTGCTCATACACATAAAATATATTTATTTGCCAGAGGAATCTTCCCCTAGTTTTGATAAAGTTAATAAGCTTAAAAGACAAGTATTTAATTGGTACTATGATGAAGGTATGTAATAAATAAATGGATAGCCAAAAACAGAAAACTAAACCGAGTTAGATAAAAAAAGGAAAAGGAAAAACAAACAGAACAAAACAATAAATGAAGAAAAATGAAAGTACAGATTAATAAATACTATTCAGGATTTCAACAGTGTAAATTTAGTTTATAATCTTACATCACACGTAACAGACGTCAAAGGTATCAGATTATCGGCAAACATGGCAGCATCCAAATGGACTTTAGTTGTACGTAGTGGAATCACATCCATTGCGCCTGTTAGCCTTGGAACGGTGATGTCGTGCACAAAGATGTTAAATAAGATCGGACCAAGTGAAGTACCTTGTGGGACCCCTATTGAGATATTAGTAGTTAGAGATCGAGGTATTTAGTTTAATGTAAGTAGGGCAGTTCAAAAGGTAGTTAAATAACAATCTGGATAAAAGCGGCCCCATACCGGCATCTCTGACTTTATGATATAGTACATCTGGTTGGACCATATCAAATGCTGCGGTGTAGTCAACGAGAATAGCCAGTGGGCGCAACTTGGACTCTAAAGCTTTAACAATAAAATTTTTAACACGTAACAGGGCATCTTCTGTTGAGTGATGTTTGCGAAATCCATATTGATGTTGTGGTATGATATCTGTTGCAGCTACAAAGCAATTAACCTTAATAGTTAAAAGTTGGTCAAGGATACGACCAAATGCTGTCGTAATTGTAACAGGCCGGTAGTTAATAATATCAGTTTTCTTTCCTTTGTGTTTAAATAGTGGTGTGATTTGGCCGGTTTTCAGCATATCGGGTATGTATCCAGACTGCAGCATACCATTGAATTTATAAGAGACAACATATGGGTAACTTTGGCAAAAAAATTTTATTACTGTCATGTTGTAATCTTTATAACCATAGCTTGTTCTGTCATTCACTGCAAGTGCTGCTTCTTTAACATCTCATTGTGATACTATTTCTAAGTCATACATTACCGGTTTATTGTTCTGCCCTTCATAAGAAGTGATTAAGGCATTACTATCGAAACCTGGTGGCAGATTTTTGTCATATCTTGCAAAGTGTTCGCAAAATAGGTTAGCTATATCAACCTTGCTACGCTTGCCACTATCATTCAGATACTTAGTGTTCATAACTGGCTGGTATATGTGGCGGTATTCTTTAATCGTCTGCCATATCTTGGCCGAGTCGAGACCACATGTTGCAAACCGTTGTTTAAAGTAGTGTATTTTATGCTGTTTAATAGCTTTATGGGTTTCTTTTTTGTTTGTTTTCCATGTTAGTATCACTGTCGGTGTAGGATTTTTCCTGTATTTTTTATAGTAATTAGACCGGCGATTCAATAACCACTTCAGGTGTGGAGTCATCTATTTGTTGTTATAAGTGGATTTAATTACTTTGAATGGAAAGGTAGCGTTATATATTCTATCAAATGATTTAACAAACAGGTCACATTTTCTTCGGGGATCCTCTACTGATTCCAACATTGACCATTCGACCTCGCGGAATTGATCTAAAAATGTCTGGATTAGATTTTGTGTAATAACACGAGGCCTTGGTAGCATTGATAGCTGACTTGGTGTTGATCGACTTGATCTCTCGGATGATTGATGCATGACTATACCTCCAATAACATCGTGGTTTGCTATACTCCAATCCAGCATGAAAGATATCTTTATATTGTGGTTGTTGTAATTATGGAAAATATTATCTAACCAGTTTCCAAACTTTTTCGTAGGCATAGAGATGGTTGGTGAGATATCTTTGTGTGCAAAAAACGAAAATAGGTCGCTACTGTGTCTAGTTTTCATATTAAAATCGCCACAAACGTATAGCATGATCCCTGATGGGAGACTGTTCATTATAACGCTTATTGCTGTTAAAAATAAGTCAATACTCCCCAGGTGATTATCTGGTGGCCTATAAATATTAAGAACATACATATTGGTATTGACACAGGCCATAATATATTCTAATTCTGGAGATATCAAGGAGGAAATTTCCTCACTTACCATATCAGTTGAAATATACAAGGCTATACCACCCGCACTCTGATCCATATGGTGTGTTGAATAAAGCTTGTGACTCTGTAAGACTGGCAATAGTTTCTTGGGTGAGGCCCATGTTTTTTGCAAGGCGATAATTTTGGGGATAGACGTAAGCTCTTCCATGTAAGCTTCTATTAGTTCTGGTTTTGAAAAGTAAGACTGAATGTTCATTGATATAAGGAGAAAGTGATTGGCACGCGACTGCATCAACCTGATTATGTCTATTGAGGATACATGATCTAAAAATACACTGCTTGTCTCAACATTAAATTCATTTTCTAATATCAACTCATTTTCTTCCGCGGTGGTAAGGACCATAAGGTCTGAAATGGATGGCTATGATACTAAAGACTAAAACGACTACAATTTATCCTAACGCAGAGCGACTGTTTAAGTAAGTAAGAGGTTAAATTAATTGGTAGTTGTAATTCCAAGAAGTTGGACAACGGGAAATGGAATGTTACATTGCTGTACTGTGTGCAACATATTGGCAACAAATAGTTCTTGATTGCATAATTAATTAATTAATTGGCAGAGATACAACAATTATTACAAGTGTGATGGTTATCAGACTCATGCGGACTTAGATGTAACAACAAAACAACACAGATTATGTATTTGACGCGTTCCAACAACTGCATCTTATGCTTCTACTCCACTGTAAACTATCTTCCAGAATGTTAGTCACGTGATAATCTTCCTGATTGTTCTCCTTCACAACGCGACTCCACTAGAGGACTGAATATATGGAAAAATTTCTAGCATTAAAACTACTTCCTCGTGACTCCAAAGTTCATATTTTCTTTTTAAATCCAACTGTTGAAAACCACCCACAACCAATTCGTCCGACGTCATCTTCTTTTCACAAAATTCGAAGTCAACTGGTGGTCATGTGACCAGACAAGTGACGAATGCTTCCAGAAGTTAAAAATGTTTTAGAAGTTACTTCTAAGATTCTATCACCCAGAAGTATCTTCCAAATCTTTCAATTCCGTTCTTCCGGAACTCTAACTTCTATCGATCTATCATCTAGAAGTTAAGGCAAGTGGAGGAATGACATGAGTGTGACATTAAATCAATTTAATACCAAGTAATAAAACCTTGTCTACATGAATAATAGTTTAAATGTTCTCGTACACGTCTAGATGACTGAGTCACGAGTCCACTAAAAGAACACTTGGTAAAGTTACGCTATATAGACATTTGCTCTAATACGGTTATGGCAATGTGTTACAGTTGTTTCGAGAGCTATTTGTACGGGTTAGTAAGCACATTTAGCATTATATACTTAAGTTTTCGCTTGATCGCTCACGTTTCCACAATACTCGGAACAACAGTGCATGGGGGAGATCGTACCCACATCGCAATGTACCCACATCGCAATACCTGGAATGAATGCTTGATTTTAACTCGGCTCCTACTGGTCTCGCACGGAATAAACTACTCAATCGCTTGGACGTTCGATTTCAAAAAGTAAAAATAAGTATAAAATAAAATATAGCACTTTGTTTCCAATAGAAGAATGTGAATTTTATTTAACACTGAGCATGTTACGCATAATGTTGTGTTAACAGACTAGTAGCAAATACACCATAGTGTGGCTAAGTGCCGCTTTTAGAATTATAGGAAATAACAAAAAATAAATAAGTCGAAAAAGTAAATAAATCGATTAATTGTACCATGTTACTAAGCACTTATAGAAACACAGAAAATAAAGTAATTATGCACAGAAAATAACTATGCTCAGGTGACCAAATTGATTTTTTCAACCTAGGTACCATATGTAGAATGGCAGGCGCAAACAAAAAGTATAATCATTACTGTTGAAATTATGCAAAATTATTTTAATTTTAAGATGCAAATTTATGTTAAGTGCAAAAGCCTCAAGCCATTATGACTGGTCAATCATTTTTCTTTTGTCCAGTCCAAGATTGTGAAATGTGAAATATCTTGTTTCTTTTGTTAAAACCTGTAAAGACTGGATTTAGTTTTAATCCTATAACTGCTGTTAATTTCGCAATCTTGTAATTACTGGAATGTTCCCTATTGTTCTGATCTACTATAAATAGAGTAGTTTTTTTGTAGAAGAATCAGAACAAAACTAAAAGTTTTGGAGAGAGGATCTCTGAGCTGTTATCAGTAAATAAAAGTTTTGTTTCCCAAATAAGCCTTGGTTGTAAGCCTGAATTTATTTACAAAAATCAACAGTAGTAGCAGGTAGCGTGGTTGGAGCCACAGGACAACCAAGGAAGCAAACGTCAATGGTCTGCTGTCGGGGAAACCCAAAGCTATAAACCCAGTACGAACGCTGATCTCCAAAGGGAAGAAAAACAACAAATTGACTAAGATTTCACCAAACGCTATCTTTGAGATAAGCTGTCGGAGTTATCTTGTCAATTCAGCAGAGGAAGATCGCCAACTGAAGGAGATCGACAAACCAGAGATTGCCAAACAGCAGTGGATCGCCAAATCAGAGATCGCCAAAAGCGGTGAATCGCCAAACCAGAGATCGCCAAAAAGCGGTGGATCGCCAAACCAGAGATTGCCAAACAGCGGTGGATCGCCAAATCAGAGATCGCCAAAATAGAGATCGCCAAAACAGAGATCGCGAAATCAGAGATCGCCAAAACAGGGATCAAAAGATCAGAGGTCGCCAAAACAGAGATCGCCAGATCAGAGATCGCCAAACCAGAGATCGCCAAAACAGAGATCGCCAATATAAGATCGCCAATATAAGATTACCAAAAGTGGATCTTTACAACAGATAAGATCGCCAAACACAAAAATCTCTCCAGAGGGAAAACAGCAAAAGGGAGAAGTTTATCTAAAGAAAAATGACAACAGAAGTAAAGTCAAGTATTAGAGACTTCGTGTTTCCTCTTTTGACATCGAACAATTATCACAGTTGGAGACAAGATGCAAGAATCTTATTGGAGAAAGACGGTCTGTGGGACTATGTAGATGGGTCGATCACTGAACCAGTCATTAGCTGATGCAGCGGTCAAGGAGAAGTACAAGACAGGCAACCACCGTGCCAGAGCAACTCTTCTTATGACAATTAGCGCAGAACTGAAGAGTGTGGTCATTGACAAAACAACAGCTAAAGGAGTATGGACGGAACTGCAGATGACTTTTGAACCAGTATCAAAGGCACGCATGGTGGCTGTCAGGAGGCAGCTTCAAAATGAAAGATGGAGAAGAAGCTGCGGTCTATTTTTCGAGGATTGACCAACTAGTAGCGGAACTAAACAGATTAGATTTACCAGTTCCGGAGATGGAAGTTTGTTTAAGATACACAGATCATCTTCCACCAAGTTTTGATATCGTCTTAAATATGATGTATCATTGGCCAACGAAAGAGTGGACGAAAACCAAAGTTTGTGAGACACTATTGTCCGAGTTCAGAAAGACAGAGAGAACAGGCATGAGCAGAGGCAACTACAAATAACAGTGCTCTTTAACAGTGCACAAGTCAGAAGCAGATGGGAAAGGGTCCAATTTGCTTCAATTGCAACAAGAGAAGGCATTACTCTCCAAAGTGTCCAGAAGAGAAAAAGCCGCAAGCTAATACAAATGACCGTGGTCGAGGCCACGGACGAGGAAGAGGATCAGGAAGAGGATCAAAAAGATGTGCACGTGGCCGTGGTTACCAGCAACAGAGTGGTGGTGCGACAGAATATACAGACATGAAGTATGGTCTATTTTCGGAAAAATGCAGTTTTTTGACAGATACTTCGGCACCAATAGAAGATTGGTACTTAGACTCATGCAGCACAGATCACATTTGCAATGATCGACGTGTGATAAAAAACTTAAGACCATGTGGCATCATAGAAGTGAAGACTGGGCCCGGATCATGCACAGTAGCAGGCATAGGAGAAATTGATTTAGTGTCAACGGTAAACGGCAAAGAAATCAAATTGGAATTGAGAAACGTACTATTCATTCCAAATTTCTCCAAAAACCTAATTTCATTGGCGAATTTAGTGAATGCTGGACTTAGCATTATGATTGACGAATATGGCTTAAGGGTTCATCTGAAGGAAGACTCAAGAAAGATAATTCTGATGGGAGTTTCGGTTGGAGGTTTATACGTAGTGACAAAATTAACAGTATTCTTCAGCGAAAGTTTGATCACCAGAGATGATGGCAAAGTTAGTAAGAAAAGTACAAAAGAAAGCCTAGTTCATCTGACGGAAGGTGAAAAATGGCATCGACGATTAGGCCATTGCAACATTGAAACCTTGAAGAAATTACAGAAGTCATCAGATGTTTATGGGATTGAAAATATAAGCAATATGAAAGAATCCTGCAAACCTTGTCAGTTAGCCAAATCCACACGTCCATAGTTTAAAAAGAAACTTCCGAGCATCACGTCAACTAAATGTTTGCAGCTGATACACATGGATGTATGGGGGCCAGCGAGAGTTCCGTCAATTTCGGGTTCAAGATATTTCGTGACAATGTAAGATGACTACACACGAATGATAAAGAACAAAGATGAAGTTTTCCATTGTTTTGAGATGTTCTTAGCAATAATAGAACGATTTACTGGAGAGAAGATAAAAGCAGTAAGAACGGACAATGAACTAGAGTTTTGTAATCAAAAGTTTGACAGTTTCCTAAGCAAATTAGGAATTCAAGCTCAACAAACGAACACGTACTCTCCAGAAATGAACGGAGCTGCCAAAAGCCTAAATCGGACGATTCTTGAAATGGTGAGGAGTTGGTTAGCTGAGACAAACCTTCCAAACCATTTATGGGCGGAGTTAGCATCAACAGCAGTCAACATAAAGAATCAGCTGATACACAGCAGTACAGGCAAAATTCCACTAGCAATGTGGTTACAAAGACAAGTAGTGGCAACACATTTGAAGATCATTGGATCATTTGCCAAGCATCAAATGGGATGGAAAATTGAGTCCAAGAGCATGGGTAGGAGCTCTAGTTGGCTTCGCAACAGCAACAAAAGGCTATAGAAATTGGCGTCCTGCAATGAACACAGTAATTGAGACTAAAGGGGTAACAATTGATGAAGCAGTGAATTGGTCAATGGGAGAGAAGTTTTCAGTAAACCCACTAATCCAAAAAGATGTTCAGATCAACGGTGAAGATTTCATAGATGATGAACATAGTGATGAAGGTAAACCATCACCGAAGAAACCAATTCCGTTACCGAGAAAGTCAAAGGATGATGAAATAACACCAGCGAAGGTGGAGTTAAAACAAGATTTTGAAGTAAAATATCCAGGTTGGGAATGAGCATCATCAAAGCAGGTTTCAGGAGTCAAAGCAGGACAGAAAAACATTTTCTATTGGGCACCAGGACACAAGACAAAATTGAAAAACCTACCAGATGTCAGGAGACACTGCAGCTCAGTCAGGATACCCTATGATCCACATTTATTCAATTTCAAAGCTGAATCAGATCCGGAAGAAGACATTCCAGTTTTTGATGAAGACGAAGATGTTACGTACGGGGTGGTGAATATATTATTTACCATAATAATTGTTCATTAAGAGGGACAAGGATAGTGATATTAAAGTTAATAAAGTTAAATTAAAATATCATTAAATTAAATTTGAATAATTGTTCATTAATAAGAATTGGGCTAATTAACTCGGGTTTGCGTTGTGTTTTGGGTCATATAAATAAGTTAATTAGAGTATCGTAAAAATAAGGCCAAAAGAATGAATCAGATTCGGATCATTTATATCCCGCAATCTGTTGTCCTGTTGACTATATATTTTAGCTGTGAGACCTGAAGGGTTCGTAGCTATGCTTAACTAATCTCGAATGAATGCAGTTAGCAGAAATAATAATACTAATATTAAGAATAAATTGGAGACAAGAAGTAAGAATAATACTGGTGAAGCCAGGATTGTAGATTATATAAATATCGCTTAAGGCGGTATTGTTGCGATCAAGGCTATGTACTATTTTCACCCCTTTTCCCACTTTCAGTTTCTTACCTAAAATAAATCTTTTCTTTTAAAATCTCACTCCTTTCCATAATAAAAGTTATTAATTAATTGAAAATAAATTTTCCTCTATTTAACATGAATTTAGAACCAGTAATTTAGCATTATAATGTACTCCAATTAACTAAAAAGTTCTTTAAAGTTCTTTCAACGTTTAATTAACGCGATTTCTACGACGCCCTTACCATACCCTTCACTTTCAGTGGCAACACTGTTATTTTTGAATAATTTAAAGATTTTATTTTGCGAAAACGCAAATAAAAATACCTAAAAATAGGTTTAAAGTTAATGTAATCGAATAAAAATGAGATTCGAATTTTAA
>JAQGAZ010003075.1:0-13485 GCA_034692225.1 Polydesmus complanatus
TATATTATTTAATGAAATAATTATTTTGTGATTAATTCATTACAAACAGTTACAATAAAAGACAGTTAAGTAGAATCTATCCAAGGGGAACAAGAGCAGATTCTAGCAATTATATGCCTCAGGTTAAATTAGTTGCATAACTTTTGTTTCGAAATCAATTTTTATTCGATATTTTCCAATTTTATAACAGATTTTTTGGAATGCCGGCTGCCAAATGGTATCTCTTAACTTTCAAACATCTGATCTTCCTATGCAAATTAATCAGGGAAAATTTGAATATAATGGTAATTGTGGGTAAGTTGTAATATTTAACTACGTAGTTATTCTGCATTAGTTATAATTTTAAATTTTATATTTTAGGTATCTTTTAAAACCGGATTTTATGAGAAGGCCTGACAGAACATTTGACCCATTTGCTGAATGTCCGGTGGATGGTGTTATTGCTGCACATTGCTCAGTTCAAGTTATTTCCGGTCAATTTTTATCCGACAAGAAAGTTGGAACCTATGTTGAAGTAGATATGTACGGCTTACCCACCGATACAATTAGGAAAGAATTCCGCACTCGAATGGTGCCATCTAACGGTTTAAATCCAGTTTACAATGAAGGAAAGTTTGTTTTTCGAAAAGTAGGTTTCTTTTACATTTTTATTTGTCCATATCGTTGTAGTTACTTTTTGTTGCTGTTTTTTTTTTTTTTTTCATAGGTAGTTCTTCCGGATTTAGCCGTTATTAGAATAGGTGTTTACGATGAAAATGGAAAACTTTTGGGGCAAAGAGTGTTGCCACTTGAAGGTCTTCAAGCGGGTTATCGCCATATTTCTTTGAGAACGGAAGGAAATTTTCCAATGTCTTTAGCCATGCTATTCATAAATATAGAATTAAAAATTTATATTCCTGATGGATTGGGAGGTATTTCTAGGTGCTTTCTAGGTTGCGTTCGTTAATATTTACAGTTTATTAATACAATAGATCTCATGGATGCCTTGTCGGATCCAAGAGCATTCCTTTCTGCTCAAGAAAAAAGGGCAGCTCAAATGAAAGCCATAGGAATAGAGGAATCGGATATCAATATGAAAGATTTGAAAGGAACAGCAGCCGGATGTTTAATTAATAAAACGACTTCCAATAAGAAAGATGAAGATAAAAAAAGTAATATCAATAACTTTCTTTGTTAATAAAATCTTTCACATTTTTATTTTAATTTTAGATGAAATTGAATTTGAAGTAATAACTATTGATTATTTAAAATGCGAAAAAGGTTTTATCAAACTTATAAGAAAGCAACAGAAAGAATTGGATGCAACGAGAAAACGTCAGCATAAAGAGAAAGCTTCAGTACAAAAAGCTCAATGTTCCGCTATTGATAAATTGTTGAAGAGTTTAAAAAAGTAAAATTATTTTTTTATATATATATATAATTTCCTTTTTGTTACGTAGATTTAATTAGCCCGTTTAATATGAATTTAGAAATGATTTAGTAAGCGATCCGGCTGTTAAGGATATAGTATTATTTCAAACGAAACAATGGTCTCAAATGTTAGAGAAACATCGAAAAGATGAATGGGCTCTTATGCAAAGTCAGTTACACCAGCAATGTGACTTTCTCAAAAAACTCATGGAAATTGCTCAGGCTAATCAAATGAAGCAACTTGAATTCAAGCATGAAAAGTAATATTCTGCCACAAAATATAAATGCCTTAAATTGTTAAATAAAATTATTTTACGTACTAGGGAAAACAAGGAAATGAAATCTGGACAAGCTAAGTCATCAGTTGAGACTGCGAAAGAAGTAGCGAGTGATCGAACTTTGCGAAATAAAGCTGAAAAAGACAGGTAGTTAAATTTTGTTGCGAATTTTTGGAATCTTTAACGAATATTTATTTCTTAAAAGACGGCTTCGTGAGAAAAACAGCAATAACACGAAGAAATTTATTGAGGAACGAAAGTCGGTAGCAATGAAACATTCTAAGGAAAGAGAAAAATTAAAAGTGCAACATGACAAGCAACTGCAAGATTTAACTAAAGAATTGGAATTAGTAAGTAAAATTACTGTATTAACAACATCATTTGGAAACTAACGGCATGCTAAAAATTGAAATTAATTATTTTTTTTTAAAGGCGATCGAGATGTATAATAATGCTGAACTCGAGTATAAACTGGCATTCAAGGAAGAATGTTTCGTTTGAACGATACGGAATTATAAATATAGTCATTTTTTTATTTAATGAAGTACAATAGTTTCTAACGAATTACGGAAAAGCTAAATACGTGAACGAAGGCGTTCATCATTTCCTAATTGTTTTTCTCCCATATTTTGTGTTCATTGACATCATCAAAACTTCAAAAGTAAGAATATTTTTAAATATTGACTCAATTTTTAAATTGTTCCCGTGCTATATTCAATATAATTATCTCCTTGTAATTTGCGAATTAATAACTCTCAAAATGGGACTGAATTTAAATATTTGGAATAATCGTCGATGTATTCTAGTCAAGTTTCTACTTGTAGGTATTAACAAACAATCAAAAATTATACAGAGATATTTGATATTTATTAATAGATTTATGAGAAGAAGAAAAAAACTCGTAATCTCGTGGAGATTTTGTAATCGATTGGTTTTATTTTTGGAAAAAGTGCCAAATATAAATGAAACTTCAAAAGTTTGACAGATAGCACGAATTATTGTGATTATCTAATTGTTGGTTAAAAAATATATTAACAGGTAAAAAAAACTTCATCTAAATGTTCGCATTAAATTATCATTCCGGTTTAGTGAATTAATTGCAATATATCAAATATTTTTTAACTAATCGTCACATTAAATTTAATCCCATATTGTAAAGTTGTTAACTTTAAATTCATCTAGAATGAATTTGAGAAACTCTTAATTAACGCGGTTTCCACGCGTTATTAATTTTTTAAACCAAAAAATCAAATTATAGAATGTATAATAACAACCAAAAAAAAAATTAAAATGCGTTGAAACTGCGTTAGTTCAATACGCGACTCAGATTTTAGCATGAAATCTTAAACTAAATCGCAAAAAATAATAATAAAAAAAAATAGGCAGTGGTTATTCCGAAATATTATCTTGTAAATTACCATTCGTTAAAATTAATGGTGAGCGGTTCATCTCTTAACGTTATTCTTATGTGTCGAGATGCCTAGTCAAAAGCCATACTATTAGTCCAAATGTTAATAAAACATGATCTTTTATTTCAACTACTACTGTATTTCAAAAATTATATTTCTCAATTATAATTTTTAAGTGGATTTTTTCCCAAACTTTCGACAGTCGAAATCCCGACCTGCCACAATTGTAAATATGTTCGAACTACATGTACTACTCGTGCCTACAGTATATTTTTCACATAACGTATACTTTATCATACCTATATTTTTATTGTTATAATTTCAAACAATAGCATAATTTAAATACAGTACTGTTACTGTATTATTAATGTTTTTACATTATTTTTCCAATTTAAAAAAGCATAATTAAATATTTTAAATTTATTAAATTTGAATATTCGGGATTCCGGGTTATGGTTGGGATTTCGACTGTGAAAATTTCGTCTCGCATCCTTTCGAAATATATTTCATTTTGTTATAAATTTGTGATAAGAAAACATAATTTGATATGTTCGACGATTATGTGAACTACGAGTATATAATTTATTCATTGTCGCGAACTTTTTTTCTCTCTAATTATTAATTAATTAGTGAATTATATATATTATAAAAAAATGGCATATCAAGGTTAGTTTTGACCGGTAAATTTTTATATTTTTATTTCTCAAAATAAGAAAATCAAATTTTCAGCTCAATTTTAGAAAGGAAAAACAAAAACCTCCAAAACAAACAAAAATGATGTCGAAAAATAAATTTGCATTCTTTCCACAAATTGATTAACAGATTGGATTTCACTTGTTATTCTAATAATTAAAATATTTATGTTAAATGAAGACATGTTTGCTTTATTATCATACATTTTTTTTTATAATAATTAATCGTTACCTGGTACTTATTGATAATTCATTTTATTTGAATTGCTAAATAAATGTTTTTTTTTTATTAATATAATAATAATTATTTACATTATCAATAAAACGGTATATATAAAATGCTTCATCCACCATATCGAGATGCGTCGTGCAGCTGTTTCTATGTTTTTGCCAGTACATGTAGAGTTTATATGGAGCGCAGGTCCATAATAATATCAGGCAATTAACGAGGGAATATAAAATAGACGTTGCAGGGATAACATTGAGACGATGAAGGTCAGATAAATGACAGGATGAAAGTTGAATTCCGTGTTACTGTTGTTACAATAATTATCGAGACAAAAGCACGTGAGAAAGTATTTGTCTTGTTCCCAGGTGATGACACATCCCTCGCGCAGTTCGTCTCCCTTCTCCGTCATATTCTTTACACAACCTCGCGTGGTGTCGTGGGGATTGTCACTCCGATATACCAGTCTTTTATAACAAAAATGTTGAGGTATTTCTGGACAGGTGATGGTCGACTTGGACAAATCGCAATGTCGATTGTTACCTTCGCAGTGGTGGCACAAGAGAGCTTGTCCGGTGGAGCACAGGGGAACGGTGGATGAAATCATCATCGTCGTCAACAGTAGAACTATTACGAGGCAATCTGTAAACTTTGTCATTTAGAATACATAATTTAACAGTAAATTAGCATTGTTAAAGGAGTACGTGCGTTACGCTGATATTAGGCCTAATGGTAATCGAACGTATACGCTGATTAAATAGAACAGAATTGTGCACTTACGCGACGATAATTTATCCTGTATCATTTTATGTGACACCTATTAAATACGCGTAGAATTCCATTAATTATTTAATTTGTAAATTTAATATATTTTTAACAAAGTTTGAACAACATTTTCTTTTCAAATGCACCATTATTCTTTTTCGATTATTTTTTTTTTTGCTTTAAAATCCCCGCTGACAGTGTTGTCAGATTTACGATTTAAATAATTTTTGTATAATTTAAAATGTTATTTATGTATTTTATTTTAAAAAATTAATTTTTTAAAGTTAAATAGTATTCAAATAATTTAAAAATTTTTTTTTAATTAACTTCTCGGGTAATAAAAAATTTACTGTATCATTAATTAAAAAGCAGCACTTCCTGATGACGTCGCGAGCCCGATCTTTCGCTGATTCGGTATCGCTCTTTTCCCGCCGAGTCCATTTGAGCGGAGGGAGTGAACGGTGGAAGGTGTCAGCTGAAAACTTGCGCGTTTCGGGTAACATAAATTTTTATTTTTTTATTTTCGCGTCTATACAAAATTCTTTTTCTGCATTGCGATACAAACACGTGTGTGTGTGACCATTGAAAATCGGGGAAGAGAAATAGGATGAGTATACACCAGTGTAATACAGATTAATCTTTAATAAACGCGATATATTAAAAACCGAAAGTAAAGTTCCGAACTTTTCACACAGTGCGCGCGCGCGGTGGAAAGCCAAAAAAAAAAAAAACGCTACGTTTTCGAAAATTGTCCTCAAATGTTTACAAATTAAACATTATAATCAGTGAATTACTTCCTCCGTTTCGAATTCATCCAGAAGTTGAATTAAAACAAGGTAAGAACGCTAATTTCATTTAATTAATTTTATTATAATATTTAAGTTTTTCAAAGCGCGTTAATTTGGCGTTGGTAGAGCTGGAGGTTAATATCGCGGGTGTGTGTGTGGGAAATCCCTTATCCGCATCGTCGGTGGCGGGAATGACATCACTGGGTCGTCCGCTATCTCGCGCGGTTACGTGGGTAGGGGATGGTAAATAACACAGGTGAGCCGCTGTCGTTGTATGGTATTGCCGCTGCTGCGGGGGAACGGATATGATGACGAAGCCAAGGTCATTCGTATGCAAACAATTATTGTTTGCTCATCTATTTCATATTTGATTATTTTATCGATAGATAATAAGAATTTTTATCTCCGTTCGTTCGTTTTTTCTTATTTACGGTTTCGTCCAAAAATCAGTTCATTCATCTCTGCAATTATTATTACAGTATCATTACGTCCTGCAGTTCAGGTACAAAATCATGCAGAAATCGATCTGAAGTTTGAAAAACTTTTTCTAAATAAAATAAATACGGTATCCGTAAACGAATGCAGGCAAAATTTTGCAGAAATTGGTGTTACGTTTGAAAGACTTTATCCAAATAAAATAAATATCATACATCGGGGAGTTTTTTTGTACAGTATTTACAATTTCTCGGTGTCCGTAAAAAGAAGTGCAGTTGGGTGCACTTTTTTTACGGACACCGTGTCGATGAGTTTTTTAAAATTGGTAAAAAAAAAAAAGATGAAAGCTAAATTTTTAATATTATTTAAATGAAATTTTACATGTATAGTTGGCCCTGCTTACTTTTTGGTAGTTTTATATTTACATGTAAGTTTACTGTATTTTTAAGGATTTTTTTTTAAATGTTTGGATTTTTTTTTTATATGTTTGGATTTTTATTAGGTTTTTTTTTTAGTTATTTTTAATGTCATTTTATTTTTTTTATTTTATTTCATGAAATTAAATTAGATAAATTAGTTTTTGTAGTCTTTATTTGAATTTATGAACATTTTTTAAATTTAGATTTGCGTTGGGTTTTTTATTTATTTTTTTTTTTTTTCAGTTGTTTTTATTTATTAAAATTTATTTTTAAAAAAGTATGATAAATTTAATTCAGTAAAATAATATTTACACAGTATATCGTTCTTGATTTAACATGGGAAGGGGGAAAAAAACGTTCTACCGTAATACAATGTAATAATTTTTTAAAAAATGTACATGATTGTAGTTGTTAAAGTGGATCCGTTTCTCGATTTTAGCCCAATAATATTGACGTAATTTTTTTTTTTTTGCTCATTTCACGTGATATTGTTAAAATGTAGTGATTTCGTTAAAGGTTGCGATATTCCCCGGAGATTGTCTCCGAAAAAAAATTATAAAAGTAGATAAGGAAAATTATCGTACAGTATTTTTTTTTTTTCAGACTAAATTTTATTATTTGTGAATGGGGGGGAGGAGGGGGGAAAGCAGAGTAGATGTGATTGGTGAACTAGAATGTTTGTGCAATCGAGTTTTTTTTTTTTTTTATTACGAGAATTATTATTATTTTAACCCGAATCGAATTGTTGATAAGTCAAAGTGAGAGGACGAGGACAAAAACGACGTTACGCCTGTCGAGTAAATGAGTCATCGGTACAACATCTGAGAAGAAAGATACGTGTAAACGTCTTTGGGTTTTTTTAAATGGAGGAAGAATAAAATATACGGTAGATAAAGATAAAAAGAGGACGTGGTGATATTTCCTCGTGAGTTACTGTACCTCTACATCCGGGTTAATAGTAGGTCAAGTCAAACGTCCGCAGGTGACTCACATCGTTATACCGGCTGTATGTGTGAGGAGGTACCTTCCAACTTCCCCCTCTTATCAAAAAATAAATAAATAAATTGGCATTGAAAAAATGAAAAAAAATTGTGAAATTTTATAAAGAAATTCAAAAGTTTTTTCTGTAAAAAAATCAAAGTTGCAGCAAAAAAAAAAAAAAATTAACTCTTCACATCGCGTGTAATGTTTTCCGCTGATGTTATAACGCAGTTTTCTAGTTCCGGTCACCTATTAATCTACTCTTCAATTTTATCGCTTAAATAGTCGCTGTAATCTTTTAACAAATTTGAACGAAAATAGAACAATATTGCGCAGAAAATCCAAGATGGATGTGAAGTTGATCCGAGAAAACGCGCGGAGACCACGTTTGCGTGGGGGAGATTTTAAGTCAGTCACGCGCCTAGGCTATTTTATACCAGGAAGCGATCCTCAGGATTCATCTTCTTCAATATTTTTAACAATGAAAAAAACAAACCATTTTTAAATTATTTTGAGGAATACCAATACGAATTCCCCGGATGACCTGTCACCAATTATTATTATCGCGGCGATAAATTGTACAATATAAGTTAGCGGTAAAAAAAAAAAAAACTTAACAGCAAACTATTGGGAATGGGTTTTTCTTTATTAAATATTATTAGCTGGGTTACCCGGTGACCTTGTTAGCGTTGATCGGGAACAAATTCTTTTCACTAACCTTTTTATTTTTACTCTGCATAATTATTTCTTTCAATCTTATTAATCTAGTCGTCATTTCTAATAAAATGCCACCCTTAATCCTTGTTAAATCTCATTTTTTAAAAGATTTAAGCAAAATTTAAAAACACTTTTACTCGTTTACAAAACCCAAGATGGATGACAACTCAAAGGCAAATATTGAAATCAAATCAACTTCAGATTTCAAATTTTTTGTCCGTTTTTTTCAATTTGCCATGAATATTGTCTTTGCCTTGACTTTTAATAATTACTGAACCCAGCTAGTGTAGTTTAATCCGGTAGTAGAACCTCAATTATCCTGAGTACATGTACTTGTAGAACGTTCTTTCCTCGAGTGAAACTAGGTTCTACTGTGCACGTAAAACACGAAAAAATATACAATTTGAGCTTTTTTTTTTTTTTAGCTTACGGTTAAACTTCATTCAAATATACTACAGGCTTAATTAATTTAATAAACAACTCGGAAATTCGAAGAAAATATAGTTATTTTCATCTGAAATTATGTTCTCATAATCCAAATAAATGGTGTCGTTTGAGTCTAAAATGTTGATCGTTATTTGTCGGAATAAATTTTGCTCAAATTTCAACCTGCGGAAAATGTAAGCGAGAATAATAAACTATTTTTTTTTTCTAAGCATCTTTTTTTTTTTTTATCTTTCATCTCCATCCGCGTGATCCTGCGCCGGTCCAATTGACTCAATTTGACAGAGTCAACGAAATATATATTCTGTGTCTGTTACTCAAAGCTTGAAAAATTGATTCAATCATGGGGAGAAAAAAAAAAAAAACAGAATGGTTCGGTGGGCTTAAACGACGTTACGGATAAGAAATATAATATATTATTATATTCAGTCGGAAATGTTGATTCGCTCGCACATTTTTCACGCTAATCTGTTGCCGCATTAGCAACGAAAATGTTGGACTCGATTCCATTGCTTTTCGTAAGCCGAGGATCAAAGTGACTGCTTGGTCCGAATTATTACTGCAATTATGCGGAACCGCGCTACGAGATTGGGAAATGTTGGGGGGCTCACTTTTATACGAGGAATCTCGGAAGGATAACGCGTGGAAACATCGGACGTAAGTGCGTTGTACTTGTTAGGGAATTAGTAGAACATGCGATGATAAGTAAAATGGAGAACCCGGTTTCGTGTCGGATAAGTGATGGTAATGACGATATGAAAACGTCGGAGTAGTGATTTATTTCGATGAAATAAATGTGAGATTTTTTTTTTTTTTTAAAAAAGATAGATGTTTTCGAATTAGCGAAATTGTCAATATTTATCGCTAAAATTCGTGTTTTTAAAATTTGAGAGATTTAAAATTATTATTTACTATTTCTGGGAGTCGTAATCACAATTCGCGATAATCATCTGACATCTAGACAATTGAAAATTCGGGTGCGTCTCAATTGAGAAATTATCAATTCTTGGTAAATTTCAAATCTTGATTAGCCATATAATAATTTTTAAGACTAAAAACATTAAATTTTCAACTTTTTAATAATTCGATAAAGAAAAGTTTTATTCTAAATAAAATATTAATTTTTTTCTTTTTTTTAAAAAAAAAAAAAAGACAAAGTAGGCTACCGACCAATCAAAACTTTGAAATGTCAAATGTGAGACTTTTTGAGCAAACCAAAAATCTCATGAATTCTGAATTTTTGAAATCTAATTGGACACCCCCCCTCCCCCCCTCCTCGAATAAAATAATATTAAATTTAATTAAATTTTTTAAAAAAACCAGCTCTGATGACTGTCATAATTATGAACGAGGAAAAAAGGTTAACCGCAACATCTCTTAACATTAATTATTTTACTATGATATACCTGGGTAAATTTCAATCAAGGTTATTTCTAAACTACTGTATAATAATAATTATTTTAAATCGTTGAAACCTTTGCTGATAGTTTCCCCTCAGTAAAAATCAAAACAAATTACGGACAGGAAAAAAGCCTTGAAAACTTTTAAAAGATGATTTTGCGCATGCGCGAAAGTTTAAGCTAGCGTCGTATTGCTGCTCGATCATGCATTTAATTTGGAAAGTTAGCGTTCGCATCTTATCGATAACACCCATCATTTGACGTCACTTTCTCTGTTTTAAGTTTTAACGTTTCTAACACCGCAATATATCTACTGTATTCTAGTACCGCTACGTTTAAACAACATTATGAGGAATAGATTTTTTTAAAATAATTTTGACGTCATAAAAGGTACCGCTAATACATTATTATTGACTTAGACTATTTACTTTCATAAGAGTCAACATACTGAAAAACCGCAAGACGTCATAAAGTTTCGAATGAACGTCACAACAGAGTACAGTACAGTACCTTGTTTATCATTGTGCTGTACAACTGTAATAAAATTATTACCCGGTATAATGCAGTGAAATTGTGAAACCTCGCAGTCCCTCTTCCCAAAGTTGACCACCTCTTCTGCAAGACCGTGACTACCCATTATTTAAATCTCTTTTTTTCTATTTCAAGATTATCGAGACTCACGGACGATACTTTTGTGGTTAAAATTTAAATCACATGAAAATAATAATTTTTTTTTATCTTAAAAAGTTTTTTATTTGAAGACCAACCCCGCTTGAAGATCATTTTTGCTCGGTTCCAACGGTGGTCTCAGTTTAGAACTTTCACAAGTACTTGTAAACAAATGTTTTTATTATTTTTACTATAGTACTTTCTCTATTATTTTTTTAATGTAGGCCTACAGTATTTAATCTAAAATTCTTCTACTATAGTCTATGTAATAATTTATGTCCTTTAAAAATAATTATTTAGTTTGCCGGTAGTTTTTTTTTTTTTTTTCTTACTCAGTATAGAGAATAAAAATTATTTAATGATTAATTGGGTTGGTGAAAGCTTTAGACATGCTTTTTTAGCCTGGGGTTTGTTTTTTTTTTTCGTCTTTTTTTTTTTTTTTTGAGTTGGGATATCATTTGCGAGTCTGTTTCATGTGCTTATACATTTTTTTTCCCGACTCGGATGTGATCTGCTTTGAAAACAGACGGACTCAAATTACATGACTGTACTGGTGTGGAGCGCATGAATAAAACAAAGCGGATTGTGATGAAGTGGAGTGGCGTGACGTCATCGAGAGTCCGTTCCCAGAGAGTGATTGCGATGGTTGGCGATAGATAGGTGGGACAGGGGGGGGGGGGATGGTCAGGGCTCAGGGGGGGAGGAGGAAGACACTCCCTCGACCAATGTTTCGCTTTAATTTATTCGAGTTGGAAGAGCGCCACGACGTTAAAAATTAACGTCTAGGCGGCGAACTCGCTGCTTGTCTCGTTTTTAATATAGAATGGGGCAAATTTCTCGTCCTTTATTTTTTTTAGTCTCTTTCGACAAATTATTTACTCGGTTCACGTTCATATCCTTACAACGGAGACGTTTAATTTCCGGTTAGGGGAGGACGACGACGTTGCATCTTTTAAGCAGAAGCGAGTTACGCCCTAACAGACCACTCACGTCACTGACCAGCGGAAAATGAGAGAGAGAGAAGATGAAGAACGTCGTCATGCGAAATTAATACGCTCGAATTAACAGAATCGTGTTTCGAATTTTCGATAATTAAGAGTGAGATTTTTTTTTTTTTTTAATTTTTGTTTTTGAGAATGATAGGTTTTGACGTTTCGTTTTGCGTCATACATTTTGTTTCGAAGTAATTTATTGAGGTACCGGTTGATGTAGAGAGAGAGAGAGAAAAAAGCATGATTGTTAGTCATCGTAATCTATAGAGATATTTTATTAGCCGTTTTAAATGCATTATATTGCAAAGTAAACAAATGATGTGCTCATGCAATAATAATATTATTATTTGTTGTTTTTTTTTATTGATAAAATTGCTGAAATGCGGTACATACAGTATAATGGAAAATTTCTATTGTATAAAAAGTTTGGAGTTTTAAATAACTTTTTGAGCTATGATCTCGAATATATTTATAACTTTTCTGCGATGAAGCGATTAATTCGTTTTGATCGATCGATATTAATGAAGGAATTTTAAATTAGGCTTACAATACCGGGTGTCCGAAAAGTATTGTATTAAAAACAAAACTAGCAAAGATACAAATTTAAAAATGGTGCCATTTTATAGAGAAACTCAAAAGTTTTTTCTGTAAAAAAAATATTAAAAAAAAAAAAAAAAATTCATTTCTAATAAATTAAATTTCCTATGATAAAATTAAAAAGTATTTTTTTTTAAAAAAAAAGAAACGAATTTTTGGTATGTTGTTCTAAAATTATGTAGGCCTACGTTTAAAATTAGGAAAGTTTCAATGCTTTCGATGTCTTAAAATGAATGCAGGTTATGCAGCTGAGCGTATTGAAAGATTTATAGAAAGCAAATTTAGAATTAAAACTGCAAATGGTGCACATATCGAATGTACTACATGTACTACTTGTATCTGCAGCAATGTTTTACTCAAATTTGCTGGTTACATTTTTTTTGCTATCTTTGCTAGTTTTTTTTTTAACAATACTGTAGACGGAAATTGGATAGTTACGTTTCGGACACTCGGTAATACTATGCAAAACCGATTGAAATTTTTTTTTAGAAATTTTGGACATAGAATGTTTTTTTTTTTTTTTGAAAACTATTACCGGGTAACATAAAATAACAACAATACAAGCTTTGAAGAATTGAATTACATTCATAAAGTTTTTCACTGGGACAAATAGCGTTTTAATGATTAATAACACGCATCTCACAAAATTTTCGACAAGCATAATATTAAATAAATAAACAAATACTTAAATGAAAACAAGTTTTTGGAAGTACTGTAAGCAGCGAAAGAGTACAACGCACCGCTTTCATGCCGATCGGTAAAAAGTTATATTAAGCAGACTCTTTATAAAAAGGAAACCAGTTGAAACGAGAATAAAATCTACCGTACGAGTACGGTTTACTTTTTGACGCGAAACATAGGGATATAAACCGGAAATCTGTTTAACGCGGAAACAGGAAAACAATTTGCAGTATAAATGCCATAATGTGAACTGCTTAAACGGGAAAATAAAAAAGAGGGGTAAAATGGTTGGCGGGTATAGTACATGTATTTAGAATGTTTAGTGCTCCGTGGAGAGCACCCTTCCCCCCCCCCTCTTCCGGTTGCTTAGCAACGGCTTAATGTAGATTACAGTCTATCACTTCCATTTTGTTAGGAAATATTAAAGTTAGTTGTAGTAAAGCTCGCACGCCGTACGTGATTTTTCTTTAGTTTCGCGCGTTTGTTTATGAAAAATTCCTGGACGACGGGACAAACATAAAACTTTATCGTTGTCGCATTCTGTATAAAAAAAAAAAAAGGTGAAACTTATTGAAGTACGTA
>JAQGAZ010003076.1:0-13483 GCA_034692225.1 Polydesmus complanatus
AAAGTCGTTTTGTACTTCAATCTATAATAAATTCATGGGCAACCCTTGTGAACCACTTAAGAATGTGTTCACCATTTGTGCACATTATGTTGACATATTCAAGTGTCATTGTATTGCGAAATGCAGCGAATACTTTTTTTTTTTAATTTTATTATTAAATAAATGTATTATGGAAAAACTTTTAAGAACAAATTTATTAAATATTACTTCTAGTTTATAGGTTGCAGAAGTTTAGTTAGGGTTAATTTTCCAACAGTTATCATCCACAGTTTTATTTACAAGCGTTCACAAAAGAACATCTGTTTGACATTAAAATATTGTATTAGTTTACTGATTATTATGAAATTGATTTTACTTTTTAAAATAAATATTTTTTACCTTTATTTCTGGCTTTGGCCAATGAAAACTTGATTATTGTTTCAAATTCTGGTCGCAAATACTAAATTCGTCTTTGAACGTTTGAAGGGTTGTTTAATACACCGAAAAATCGCTGTTTTGAACTTCTTAACTTTTGTTTTCTGAATAAATAATTAATCTAATGAAGTTAAGAAAATTAGTATAAACTAAATTTGGTTAACAAAGAAAAAATATTTGTTCAGAAATAAATCCCCGTATTTTCTAATGTTTAAACATAGCTTCAAATTAATAATACGTATAAATTGACTTCTAAGGCCCCCTGGATTCTAAGGCCTTCCCTTAAATTTTAAAGTTGAAAAATAAAAAAACTATTTATCCTATGTTAAACCAAACTCGATTGTAAGGCTCCCCCCTTTCTCAGATATCTTAAAATGGTGAAAAAGGGCGCCTTAGAAGCCAATTTATACGGTAATAAAAAAAAACAATTGTCATTACGTCCTGAAATGCTAAATAACCAAGTTCTAATTGCTCAGAAATAAAGATTGCAATTACCGGTATACTGTTAAATTTGTAAGTGCAATAAGTTTAATTGTAATTGGGAAATTAATAACGAATTTATGATCAAATAAATGTTGAATGAAGTTATGAATGCATGTTGCACATTCTTTCTTTTTTCTCTTTGTTTTTTGTTGAAAAAGAAGAAGAATCTGCGGAATCTAATTTACCGTGTAAATCGAGGGAAAATGGCGTGAGATATTAATTATGTTTTACGACATGTTGTTACTCACGAACGTTGTTTTTTGAAATAGGATTTAGCGGTAGAATAAAAATAAAAAGTTGTGAAAACGAATTTGTAAATAAATGTCAATTTTGAACGAACATGTACAGTAAGATCGGGGGGAACATTTTTTTTCTTCTTCATTGCTAAATGGGATTGTCATGCCTATACCTGTTTTTTGTGTTTCTTTCTCTCCCCTTTAGCCTGCGAGAAAGTGCGAGACGTCAACAGGAAGCCCAAAAGTGCATCCCAGATGGTAAGCCTCTCTGTGACATATCTCACAACCTCAAAACATTTTTCTTTCATCTCCATGGTTTCTTTGCCTCCAATAAAATACCATCCAATTTATTTCCACGATTCTTATCTCTTGGCATTTATTCGCTATTGGATCTGATTCTTTTGCTCAATTACATTTTAATATGTCAACTTCAATTCCCCGCGTCTATTTACTTTTCCTGCCTATCTACCACCAAAATTTTCCATTTTTGATATGTCTAATAAAATCAGTTTGCAATTTATTTACCTGCACCACGCAATTTGTAATACTTTTTCTCCAAAAATTGGAAATTTTGGTGGAACTTCGATCTTACGTTTTTCAAGTTGGCAAAAGGGTATAAGATCAAAGTCGAATGAAAAAAAACAAACTAATACTGTAAAGTCCAAAAGCATCCATTTCATTTTAAATTAATTTAAACAGAAGTGACTCATCTGACCCGAGTCAACTAACTTAACCGAGTTAAATGACATGATTTAAGTCAATTCACCATACACCTAATCGTTATCTCGAAAAACATTGTAGACTACATAATTTATGGCGAGGGAAATATTTCGGCCAATAATGTACAAATTTTAAATCTCGGCAAGTTTATGGAGACATGAAGGATGCGATTACAAAATGTTTAATGAATTTTTAAGTTTGTAAAAGTTTTTTAAAAAAAATTAAACCGTTTTAAGACAAATGAATAATATGATCAGTTTAATGAAAATAATAAATACAGTATAAGAATTAGGTAAAAAAATATAAGTTTTAGGATGAAGAATCCGCATTAAACTCATTAATTTTTTTGGAAGAAAAAAAAAAGGGACTTATACACCTTTGAACCCCTGAGCACTGAGCACACATGAGCAATGAGTATGGAAAACCATAGATCGAGATTTCATCTTCCCAGGAAATTTTGTTGCGGCAAATCAAACGCGATTAGAAATTGCAAATTTTATCGTCTGCAAAATTGCAACTTTGGGATTTGAAGATGGATTAAAACTCATGAATAAACATACATTCGGAGTAAATCTTGTAGATAAATTGCATTTTCATATTGAAATTAAGTGCACAACAAAACGACAACCGGAAAAAAAAAAATAAATGCAAATGTAAAACGGATCGTTTGTTTTGATGTTTCCTTAATGCATTTCTTCGCATTATTATGATTTTTTTTTCACTATCTCACTCGTTCGGGTTAATTAGTAATCCGATCGATGTGTGTGGAATGCGAGAGCCGTGAATATTTATTTTCCATAAACATCAACGTGCTCGGTGTTTATTATTATTTTTTTTTTTTTCTTCTTCGTCTTCCAACTCCACTTAATTCAATTAAGATTGTGATGCAGGCGGTGGTTTGAAACTCGAGCCTTTTCCGACCGCCATTTTCCACACCGCAGATTGAATTTGTATCTCGTTGATTCATTAAATCGTATCGCATCTTTCATAAGCGTTAAATCGCATGACATGTGCGAATGGGAGAGCGGTGAATTCCCATTTCCATTATCTTAATCTCCAGAGATGAACCCCACCCTTTGCCCTCTCGTGTCTTTCCATGTTTTACGCTCTTTTTATTTCGCGGTTGGTTGGTTTTTTTCTCCTATCCCCCCACGTCACCTTTCGCTATACTGTACAGTACTTAATTGCTGAACATGCATCTTCTCGATATCATTAATTAATTAATTATATTTGTTGCGTTTGGACAGATGGACAATATCAACGCTTGCCTTAACACCTTGGTCCAATTGGGTGTCAGTATTGACGGGTTGACAGCCAGAGGTGAGTCACGCGCATCTTTATTATTTATTAATATTTTTGTGAGCGTTTGATTAATGTTTTTTTTTTTTACGGTTGGACAGATATAAAGGATGGAAATCTGAAGGCTATTCTTGGAGTTTTCTTCGGGCTTTCCCGCCATAAGCAACATCAGAAACAGCTGCAGCAAGAAACGACTCCCACCCCTACCTACAACATCTCACCGGTTGCTACGCAACGCGTCTCTCCTCCAACGGCTAACAGCACTAGCGTCACCTCGCGGGCGACGGCAAATGAAAACCACGCGGGAAATACGATCAGGTAATGCAAAATTATTATCACAAATCTTATTAATTTGAGAATGCATGTAGTAGCCAAAGCGCCGTGCAAACAT
This sequence comes from Polydesmus complanatus, assembly GCA_034692225.1. NCBI lineage: Eukaryota > Metazoa > Arthropoda > Diplopoda > Polydesmida > Polydesmidae > Polydesmus > Polydesmus complanatus. The sequence goes on from JAQGAZ010003076.1 coordinate 3,544, forward strand.
ATTTCTATACGTTGAAACGAACTCTTACGACAGAATGAACTGCATTATTTTTTTAATTTTTTAAAAAGCTTATTACCGGTATCTTGATTTTTGAAATTGAAGTCTTAAAATAATAGTTATGGACTTGCTCAAAATCGATTCAAATTTACGTCTAGTTTGATAAAAATAATGTATTTAAGTAGATACTGTAGCCTATATTTATTGCTATTCCCGTAATTTTTATTTAAAAAAAAAAAAATTTATAGAGGCCATTGGATATCATACCTAAATAAGTGGGGTGGGATGCAATAAAATTACTGTATTTTAGTTTTAGGTAATAATTGGAAAAGAATATTTTAAAATTCGCTTCAGTTTTTAAGTTATTATTGTTTTAGCATATCACGATAATATGCTGACATTTTTCATCATTATTTTATTGTTTTTATTCATTAACTAGTGAACGTACAGTATTTATTTTTATTTTATGCTGCCCTTGAGTAAGTTAAGCAAAAAAATTATAAGTATCCGGCCTAGTAAAAACCGTTTTAAGATATCCGTGATTTTCGAAGCTAAAGAAATTGATTTTGAAAGGAAAAAATTTAATATTTAGAAATGATAATCGGTTTGTTTTCGCTTGAGTTTTTTTTTTTTTTTTCATTTATTACCGGTATCGTGTCATTGCCTTAATGACCGCACGTGATGCCTCATGCAGGCCAAAATACTTTAGTCTGACCCTGATTTTATTGATCGTGAAGTGCAGATTCTAGTGCAAAGATCACCGTACAGATGGCGGTATCGGTCTTCCGTAGCCTATTTTATAAAATGTTTTATCTCTTTTCTCACCCTCTCTTTTGATCCAACCCATATCCATCTCCCTCGCAAGAATTCTTCTCCCTCCTCCTCCCTTCATCTACCCCAATCCTGTTTTCTATTGTATTTTTTAAGCTTCTTGTTAGCCTTGTTCAGTCATTGTTTCTAGTGGGCGAATCACTTGAATTTCCGCACACTTAAAATATTTTCCAGATGAATAACAAATCAAAATAATTTACATTCTTGCATACCAGTATTACGAGAATCTTTCGTGTCAACAAATACTAACTACTGTATTTAATAATTATTATTACTATTTTTTTTCGCTCAATTTTATTCCCCCTCTACAATAAATAATTTTCGCTATAAAGATTTATTGGAAATATAATTTAGCATTCGAATGTGTAGACGAAAGCAATATAAAAAAACTAATTTTAATAAAAATATGCGTATGATTCAACTACCGGTATATTAAGTCATACATAATACATTAAACATACCGGTATTATAAAATGTTTAGTCACTTTAAAAAATGCAGTTACAGGTACCGTATTAGCTTAATGAATCATGAAAAAATGTTAAGAAAATTATTGAAACGTTAGACTCATCATTTTTAATTATTGCAATTTACGAGTAATGCAAGGAATGCTAAAAGCAATAAAAAAAAAACTAATTACCGGTACTAAAAACTTTTTTCTTATTTTGTTTTTGCAGACTAACATATTGGGTGATTTTTTTATTGGTATAATATTTTAATAAATAAATGAGAAGACTATAAATTAATTCAATACTGTAGCCTACTGTACTTGTTAAAATTAATCAATAATATTGCTTTTAGTGTTACTGTTAGTGCAGTGCTGTAAAATTTAAATTTGTTCAATTTTTAATATTATGAATATTTATAAGTGACCAACTTGAAATGCCGCGATTTGTTTTCGAAGAAATGGATGGCAGTTTTTTTTTTTTTATTTCGGGATGACATACATTTCTAAATGATTGTGACAGGTTTAAAGCTGATTCTTTTATTTAATGGTTTGCTAAGACTTTGATGGAGGGTTTCCTGCAGCAGCCAGGCAGGGGTATGGCCAAGCTAGACATGATTGTATGTCATGAGTCATGGCAACTCGCATCTAAGTCATAAGTTTAAGCGTTTCATGTACGCTTTATAGATGGGTGGGTGGGGTTACATCCTCTCTTCTTTTTCTTTTCTTTTCTTATCTTTCTTTTTTTTTTCTTCCCAAGATTAAACTTGCATCAACATAATATTTTTTTTAAAACTTCCGGTAAACACTCGTGCCAAACTTTAATGTAACTGTTGTGCGTGCGATTCATGACTGGTGCCATAAATTAATTTTTGAAGCTTCGAAATTTTGCCTAATACATGTACATGTATAAAGATGCTGTTGAAGGTCTGATGAGTAGACCAGAGTAGGCTAGACTGGTAATATAAAATGCTAATACTGTAAGGAAAGTTGTGTTTGCATTTGGTTGTAAAAGTTCATAAGTCGTTTACAAGGTTTTTAGAACGCTATTTTAACGGAAATAATAAAGCGTTACTATATAAAAAAAAAAAATGTTCAGAAATATTTTTCTAGACAAGAGAATAAGCTGTGCTTTCGGGGTAATGTTTTATCTTTGGCGTAAGTTCACAATTTATTGTTTCTTTCCTCATTAAACGCTTGCGTCACATTCTCCTCAATTAAATAACTTGGAAGCTAAAACCTACACAGATTTTCCGCTTTAAATCACACGCTTCCGCCTTAACGCAACAATACGTGGACGCTATTTAAATTAAGATACAGTCAACGTTCTTCAACGTGAATTAGCTACCGGAAAAGTAAAAGTTTTATTTAATTGCGAAGAGGGATGGTGAAAAAAATAATACAATAAAGAATTACCCATTATGATAAACATTAATAGTTTATTTTTTTGAAATATTCATTTTCAAATACTGTAGATTATTTTTTTTATTTAGAAGAATAAAAAAAAAGGAAAAGAAAAGAGATAGTACAAACAGAATTCAATAAATCCTAATTAACTATTATTAAATCTGCTAAATTGCTGTAGGTCTATGTTTTATTAATAATTTATAATACTGTAGTTGGCGACGATTTCATTGCTAATTCTGATCGTTAAAAGTTTGGAAATTTAATGTAGGGAATTTTTTTTTATATAAATTTATTATAATTTTAAATGCAGTATTATATTAGAAATTATTTATTGCATCGTGGAAGTTTGGATTTAGATAGTTGAGATCTACTGCACTGTGGCATAATGTTAAAATAATTATTACCGTATGTGGTAATGCATAAAATACTGCACTTGTAAATTTCTACAATTTCGAATTTTACTGATTGGCTAAATTACTGCAAAATACCGTATGAGTACATGTACTGGTAATCATAATTCTTTGGTTAATAAAATTCGAATGAAATTTGTATAAATCACCTTATCCAGTACATTTATTTATAATTTACTAAGGGAACATTTACAATGTAGATTGTAAAGCTTTCATACAATAACCAATTTTACATCGAAGTCGGTCTCCCTCAATGAATTCCGTATATAAACGTAATAAAAATAGTGTGCTGATAAGCTTTGTTATACAGTACATGTACATGTATTAGCAATTTCGTAGTAGTAAGCTATTTTTTGAGTACAGTATGTGAGGCGCGAGATATCGTCATTCTATATGAAGTCATTTTACGCTTTCTCTGATTACTCGGGGGCGTTAAAACTCGTAAAATTTCGACATAATGGATGATCAGGCTGTCGATGATGCCATTTCAGCTTCATTTCATGCTGTGTTATTAGATAATTATTAACCAGCATTAATTATTGTTGATAAGCAAATTATTCGAAGCTGTGGTAATCATAAAATATATTACTGCACTATCTTTAATAACAAGTTATAGTATTGTAAAAGTGTAGATATACCGGTATTACAATATTTTGTTAACTTACTATACAGTAATACCTCGATTAGTGCGGGTAATCGGTTCCAGAAATATGCCGCACTGTTTGAAACCGCACTGATCGAGGAATGAAACCCATAGGAAAAGCGTCAATTGGTTCCAAAAATTCGAAAAAAACAATTTTTTCCCTTGGTCCCCCCTTTGGTTACAGAATTATTTTCAAATTTTTTTTCATTTATTCTTCTTATAAACTGTACTAATGTGTTCAGAATAGTGACTTTCACTGTAATAATGGCACAGTAGAAATCCCTATACAAAATTTAAAGAAAAAAAATACTAAATTTTTTAAATTTTTGCTTATTTACAAAAAAATTTGAATTTAGCGGTCACAATTTCAAAAAATTTGAATTTAACGGTCAAATTTTCAAACCGCACTATAGCGAATCCGCACTGTTCGATACCGCACTAAGCGAGGTATTACTGTACTGTATTTCAATTAATATTGAAATTTAATAACGAAAATTTCAATGAGTATTTAAATTTAATTGTTTACTGTACTTTGTTTACGATTTAATAGCATTTTGTCTATATGCATTTATTTTATAGCTTTTGTTTTATTCCGTACCTCAATTATTATTTTTACCATTATTTAATCGTTGATCATATTTGTAATTTTATTTACCCTAGCATTTTTATCATCATCCTCTTCTACCTTTGATGCGTAAACATTGCATTAATAAAATTAACGCAATTTTCTATGTGAGATTCCGAATCTGGGCACATTTTTTACGTTTTCTATTTACTCAACAATTGTGATGAATAAAGGTTGCAATTACTTGCCCACGCAATGAAGCGTTTACTTTCGTCATTGATAAATATACTGTACCGTAATGTGCATAATAAAAAGGTAAAACCAAAAGCACGGTAGGAAAAAATAAATAAATCAATGACGTCAGTACAGTATACTGTATGTAAATATCGTCAACGTTACTTTTTTTTTTCTTTAGAACAATGCGATGTGAATTGTGTTGCACCTGAGCAATAACCTCTTGTATTTTATTTGTGCGATTGACAGGCAGACGACGACACCTGCAAGTCGACCAACATCGAATCGCCTGCCCACTGCAATACCCACTCCTCACATCACCACAACCACTACCACCTCATCTGCCAACACCACCTTACGCCGAAGTATACCAACCGCTTGCGGGACCGGAAATGGAGATGCTCGGAGTCGAGGACTAGCACACTCCAACCTCAGCAACGGAGACGCAGCCAGCAGAGGATCTATTAACGCAAGTAAGTTTTCCCGCGCAAAATGAGGGGAGGGGGGATAAAGGAGATAAAGAGGGGCTCAAGTGAGGGGAGGCCTATTGTTGGTTTCCTTGGTGATGAGGCACCTCTCTTTGTTAAAAAAAAAAGAAGGGTAGTTTCCCCTTTCCCCCTTTCAAGTCTAAGGGTTTGCGTTGTAAATGAGAAGCAGTTGCCATGGAAACCAAAGACGAAGTTCTTTAGGGAAATAGAAAGAAAATACATAAGCACTTCCGTTAATATAGCAAAACCTCTATATAGCGAACTTTTAGAAGTTGATTTTTTTTTTTCATATTTTGAATACAGTATTGAGGTACCGTAAGCCTAAAATGAGTGCTAAATTTTATATTAATTGAAATTTTTTAAAATAAACAGCAATACAGAATACTGTTGGAGATTTTATTATCTTTGAAATTACATGTACTGTAGTTATTTTTTAAAATACCGTACTAAAGTTTTAAAATAATTTTTTAAAAAACATTGTAGCAGTCATTTTTTGATATTGAAAGTTATGTTAGGTACGCTAATTTACATGGAGACACGTCTACTTTTAGCCGAAATACAGTAGGCATATTTCATTGAATATGAATAATTTTTAAAGAACTTTAAAGTTGCTGGGAAATATTTTTAAAGACTTCGTTGTAAGCATCATAATTATTTTGCGACTACAAGTAAAAGTTTTATACGGTAGTGAAATTGAAATTGTGAACTCTTTAGATTAATTATTTACATTGAAAGATATTGCACATTAATTTGATACTTCAAAAAAAATTCGTGTGGTACTGTAGAAGTTCGTTCTATCGAGGTTTTACTTATTTTCTATCAATCCGAGCGGTGTTTTATTGGAAGTGGGATTCAGGCAGGCTTTCCTTCCTCGAGTTTATTACCCCTTCGACTCATCTCTCGGTGCACGTGCGGCGGCTAACTAAAGCACGTCCCCCCGATCAATCTCCCCTCGGTCTCGCAATGGGTCGCGCCCAACGTCAACTGCCGTACATCATGTGGGGAACCCGCTGTTAATGTGCTACCAATACGCGCCAACAAACTACATTTTCTATTCGTGATCCGGGTAGGCCTGATCCTGCTCCGAGTCACACTCGGAGTCAATTTATAGATTCAAAAAAAATATATACAGTAGCCTACAGTATTTTTTTTTTGAACATGTATTTCGTGGTTTTTGGCAACAACAAAAAAAGATCTTTTTTTTTTTACCGGTTTAACGGATTTTTAAAGTTGTGAATCGGATTTTTTGACACATTTTTTTGCGGGGGGAATCCTTGAACTTGACGAAAATATTATTGCACAGGAAATTCCTTTTTGAGAAAGAGAAAAAAATAAAAGTTGGATCACTGAGGTGAGTTGTTTCTGAAAATTCGACGGAGAAAAAAAAAATAATAAAAAGGGAAGAGAAATCGATATCACCTTGTTTATTTATTATTTTTTTGGAGGGTTATAAGCGTTCCGTGTGACCGATTTGAACTTCTTACATTTAATTGCTTTTAAAATAATTTTTAATTACGGATTGTAATAAAATTGAGCTATGAAAAAATTGATATTTTTTTAAAAATTAAAAATCACGTGTTCATGCACAATAAAGTTGTAATTGCTTTAGACATGATTATAATTTTATTGATTTATTTTGTAATTTAACCAAATAATAGCTCTAAGTGGCAGCATTTAAATTTTTGCTGTGGGATTATGAGGTTTTTCCTTAGCCAACACTTGAAAATGTAATACCTGCATAGTAATTGACGAAAGTCAATTATTTGTTAAAAATTTGCAGATTTATTATTTTTAGTTAAATGCAATATTTATTTTATTTGCAATTAGGTAGGCCCGGCTAATATATAGTACATGTACTATAATTATAACCTTAGTTTTGCTAGAGTATTTTCAGGGTTTAATCTAGCAAAGTACACTGAGTGCAGTGTTTTAACATTTTTTTTTATTTATTTATTGCTGGACGCAATATATAAAATATAAAATAATATTATGTTCTGTACAATGAAAATTTAAAAAATCACCTGTCAAATTCCATGGTGACAAAAATGTTATTTTAATCGAATACTATAATATTATTTTGGTTTATTTTTTAGTGTTAATTAATTGAATTACCGGTATTTTACTAAGCAAATTTTATTATTTCTAACAAAATACAGTAGATTGAGCTTTAAACTTCATTCCATTTGTTTTCCAAAAAAAAATTAAAATATGAATACATTACTCTGGTACCGAAATATATATATATTTTACAATTTATTGTTGAAGTCAACTAATAAACATTTTCTTTTAAATAATTTAATTATAGAATAACGAAATATTTGGCAAAAAAAAAAAAAAAAAATTTTATAGTTTTATGCTAATTTTTATTTAAATATTGACCCATTTGAGTGCACAGTAGTCTTTTTGCACGCTTAGATCATCGCTCTTAAAATAACCCTTATTGTTAATTTTGATGTTCATGCATTTTAAATATGCTTTACGAGACGTAAAATAATAAAGGAATTTAAGTCCAACCGAGAAAAGAGAGACTAACCCACATTTCGAGTTAAAATTAAGTCAAGTACACGTACATGTACTATATTATGAACGAGCGAGCACTCCACCCATGATATATAATGTTAAAAATAGAAGAGTTAAATGTCTTCCGGTTCTACTATTATGCGCGTTTTGTTGAATTTTATATACATGTACAGTTCGTAGTTTTCGAATTTTATCTGAGCCAATTGCGTGGGCATTTTAAATTGTGAGAATAAACTTGTAAAATTGCTTTGTTGTTGAATAATTTAATACTGCTTAAATTTATTTTAAACGTCGGCGGATAGAATGGACACTTATTATTATTATGACATATTTCGGTGACCCATAACCATTAAACATCAGAACATATTATGCACGTATAAATGCGTCTTTCGTGTAACTAAATTAATAATTATGTAAAATCGATTTTTAAGGTCATTACCACGTTCAAGTCTCAAGAGGCAAGTCGGCGCTCGATTATTTTGTTAACCAACAAAAATCGCTTTTGTTAGTTACTCAAAAGCGAATACACTGGGAAGTTAACGTCATAGTTAATCTTCTTTTTTTCTTTTTCATAAACCTATCACTGTATTAAATTTTAATGCTTTGATAAGTTAGATTGGCTGCTTGGTTATCGTTTTTTTTTTACTTTATTCTAATTTTTCATTTGAATCGTTTTTCTTTTAGAACAAGCGCTTTTTTTTATTAGTGGTTTAGTTAAATTTCGAAGATTGTAGTTAACAGCAATAAAATTTTTTATCTATCGTCTTTCAAATACACTGTACAGTATTTCACTACTCTGCAATTTTGTAAACAAAAACAAAGTTGCTAGTTGATACAGTACTGTATGTTCACGGAGCGTTGGATTTGTGTGTAAATGCGTGCAAAAAGGAGTAATTGAGAGATGGAGGAGTGTGTGTTAAAATGACACCCTTGGATAGGGTAAAGTGGGTCAAGGGTCAAGATAGAGGGCAGTGGGCTTGAAAATAGAAGCATTAAAGCGACCGGAAACAACACTCGTCGATAAGAAACAAAGACTGGTTTTCTTCTACTTTTCTTAAGGAAAGGGAGGGGGAAAACACCCATGGGTGTTGGCGACATTCAATACACCAAACCACAAACTTTCCCATCTAAATAATGGATAAACACATCCAGGCTATTGTGGACTCGCATAGGTCCAACCCCGATTTACCATTCTCTAATTTCCATTAAATTTGGTCCTCCTCATTTTTTTTTCTTGGTCTGAAAATAATTAAGAATATTTGAGGATAAAAAATGAGTTTAATGTGTGTTTTTTTTTTTTTTGCCTAACGAGTGTTTTGTAATTTAATTTTATTACTAGCAAAAAATAGAAAACTCAGTTTTATGTATAATTTTATGGTTTTTGTTCATTAAAGTTAATGGCAAAAACGATCACTTTAGAGGCTGAAAAAAATCGATTAACTTTTTAAACAAATTTTAACGTTTCGAGTTGATAAAAAAAATTAATACGTTTCATTTAAATGAAACAGCAGCAACAATGTTATTACAGTATAAATCGTTAAAATAAGAAAAAAAAAAATGGAAAACCGAAAGTGATTTACTGTATTAACTTTTAACAACATTTTTTCTCCCTCACCAATTTTCATTTTCAAATAAAGGAAATTAAAAGCTAAATAGATTTATAAAAAAGAGACTGAATGATGCACTATAATATTGCCTACACTATTAAGACCTAAAACTATCACAAATTAAGACATGTGAATTCATAGAGGGAAATAAAATTGTTTATGTTGATTTTTTTATTTAACATAGCCTACATAAAATTATAAAAATTAGTAGGCTTTAATAAATGAAGAGTTTATTGTATTTAAGAGTAAGCTTACCGGTACTTTAAAAAACTCATTTAAATTATTTAATGCATGTGGTGCAATAGAAAGACTTTTTAAGTTGGGCAGCAATAATACGAGTAATAATACTACGGTAATACTATTTCACGCGCTGGGTTACGTTTTTGATATCGATGCCGCTGTGTTTTGGTCTTATCTTTATTGAAAGTTGTTTTCACAGGAGAGAAAATAAATCAAATATAAAATGCAATATAATTACTATAGGCACATTTTATAGTCAATTTTACAATTCGTGTTAATACTTGTTTTTTTTTTTGTTTTTTTTTTTTGCTAGAGAAGACTTTTTATTAGAATTATCAGAAACATTAAAATAGGGAGTCATTTTTTTTTTTTAAAAAATTTATATGATTATCCCATATTTTGCGCTTTCGTCGGTGTTCTTTTCTTCAGCGGTAGATTGGGGTTTTCCCCTTTAGATATAATCTTTGAGAGATATGAGGTGTACTCGGTGTTCCCAGACAATGTACTGTACACATTGTTTGATATACAGCTGTGTCCACGTGCGAGCCCCTTTGT
>JAQGAZ010003077.1:0-13475 GCA_034692225.1 Polydesmus complanatus
ATGAACGATATTTAGAGTGTAATGAACGATATTTAGAGTGTAATGAACGATATTTAGAGTGTAATGAACGATATTTATAGTGTAATGAACGATTTTTAGAGTGTAATGAACGATTTTTAGAGTGTAATGAACGATATTTATAGTGTAATGAACGATATTTATAAAGTAATGAACGATATTTATAGTGTAATGAACGATATTCTGAAAGTTGTAGCTGTTTGAACGATATTTTGATGTCAATGAACGACTTTTGGAATTCCTGTTTGAAATTATCAATGGTAACAATTAATTTCTCGAGTAATGTCAATTGAAGGGTCGATCGAGTCAGAGGTCGAGGGTCCTAGGTGGAGTCTGTGCACCCAGGACCCGTGACAGGGGTGAAGTGAATGAAATGTGTTACCTCCGTAGGATTCGCCGGTGACGTAGAAGTCGTTGGCTTGAAGTTCCGAAAACAGAGTCAGGAACTGCACAATAGCCTCGTACAGGTCGTCCGCTACATCCGTCTCGTTGTTCGCGTATCCGGCGTCGTCATCGGTGAAGCTGAAACCTAATTTCGAACATCAATTTAAAATCCAATTGATTTTGATCGATCGATTACCTGTTCCTACGGGTTGGTCGAAGTAGAGGAGGTTGAAGGGCGTTCCCCAGTTGATCTCTCGGTCGTACAGGTTGAGGTCGGAGTCGATGCCGAAAGGGCCGTTTTCGGCGAAGAGGCCGAACATGGAGGAAGATCCGGGTCCTCCCTGTAGCCAAATCACTAACGGAGCTGTCGCCTGGTTCTCCTACGCCCACAAGCGAAACAATTATTTTTTAATTTCACATTTAACAAAAACGGGTTTAGTTCAATCAGATTCTTATTGGATTAGACCATTTTTGGTATTAAATATATTTTTTTTGTGTGGATACAGTGTATAATGTATAGGGAAACAATCTTCCACTTTTATGTGGTTTTCTATGATAAACGGTTTTTCACTTTGAATGTTTTATTGAACGACTTTCTCTTAAATTGAACGATTTTTTTTTTCAATTGGCCAATTTTTTTAATTGAACGATTTTGTTTAAATTGAACGATTTTGGATACATTGAACGATTTTTTTCTTTAACTGAACGATACCTTTTCTTACCGAACGATTTTTTATAATTGAACGATTTTGTTTAAATCTAACAATTTTCCAATGTATTGAACGATTTTGGATAAATTGAACGATTTTTTTAATTGAACGATTTTTTTAATTGAACGATTTTTTTAATTGAACGATTTTTTTAATTGAACGATTTTTTTAATTGAACGATTTTGTTGAAATTGAACGATTTTTTTTTTAACTGAACGATTTCTTCTTTTACTGAACGGTTTTTTTAACTGAACGATTTCTTCTTTTACTGAACGATTTTTTTTTAATTGAACGATTTTGTTGAAATTGAACGATTTTTTCTTTAACTGAACGATTTCTTCTTTTACTGAACGATTTTTTCTTTAACTGAACGATTTTGTTTAAATTGAACAATAATTTTCTTGTCAATTGAACGATTTTGGATAAATTGAACGATTTTTTTCTTTAACTGAACGAATTTTCTCTTAAATTAAATGCTTCGAGTTCGAATCTTTTTGTATATTTAAAGATTCAAAGTGAGCCCTACAATAGTTATGGTTAGGTTACCTGAGCCGGAAAGTACCAGAAGAAGAGGTTAGAGTTGTAGTCGGGGTCGACGGTGAGGTAGCCGCTGTAGCTCTCTCGGCTGGTCCCGTTCAAGGGCCCCACCAGGCTCAGGGTCCTAGCCTCGTCCAGCTGCCCCGCTTGGATGTAGGGCGTGAGGAAGAGCGGCGTTCCATAGTCCGCCGACAGCTCCAACGGAACAAGTTCCGGCAGTTTTTCTAAAGTGGAAAAGGCAGAAACTGAGAGCAAAATCCGCAGAAACAGAACGAGCAAACTTTTGAACTCCATGTTGAAACGGAATGTCACGAATGACATGACACAAATAGAAGAGCTCACCCGGGGGGATTTAATCAAGATAATTAAAAGTCAATAAGATAATACCGCAATAAGTTTTGAAGTGGGTGAGGTGAAAAGTCGATTGATGTTAAAAAAAAACTTTAAAAATTTGAGAGGAAAAAAAAAAAAAGCCGCAATTTTGTTTTTATCAAAAAACAAAAAAAAAAAAAAAAGCCGCCATTTTGTTTTTAATAAAAACAAAAAAAAAAAGAGCCACCATTTTGTTTTTCTAAAAACAAAACAAAAAAAAAGCCGACATTTTGTTTTTCTAAAAACAAAACAAAACAAAAAAAAAATAAAATTCCGCCATTTTGTTTTTATCTAAAAACAAAAAAAAAAAAAATTCCGCCATTTTGTTTTTATCTAAGAACAAAAAAAAGTCGCTATTTTGTTTTTATTTAAGAACAAAAAAAAAAAGCCGCCATTTTGTTTTTATCTAAAAACAAAAACAAAAACAAAAATTCCGCCATTTTGTTTTTATCAAAGAACAAAGAAAAACCCCACAACATATGATTTTCAAATTGATTCTTTAATTAACAATAACAAAATAATTGTTACTAGTGTAATTTCTTTTCGAACGGCTGATCGGACACGAATCGAGTGATCAGATCCAGAGCCGCTCTGGGTTGGTCATAGGGCAGGATGTGTCCGGCGTTGCGGACCATTACTTCCCAGAAGTTATCCGACTGCTTGACGTAGCCCGCGATCTCATTATCAGCCGGATCCACCTTCCAAATGACCCTCTTGGCTTGGCGATAGTCGCTGGACCCTTTCCACTGCAATTGGTAGACCATGTTCATGGTCAAGTAGTAGGCGCAGATGACGTCCACTTGCCCATTGTACAACATGACCTTGTAGTCGTTCTCCATCAACGTCTCCAGGTACGACTTGGTCGACTTGCAAATGTCCAAGGACAGATGCGCGTTGACGGCGCCGCCGTCGTTGAAGGTGAGGTTACCCACGTGGATGGCAGAGTGCACTTCCGGTCGCTGTAAGTAGACCCCGTAGTAGTTCTGGTCGACGGGTTCGATGATGCGCAGGTAGTTGTAGACGTCGATGATGTGGGTGAAGGCGGTGTACAGCGACAAGATGGCGTTGTTGGCGGTATTGGCGGCGTTCCAGTCCTCGGCTTTGATGGCGTCTACCATTTGCAGTTGGAGGTCGTAGAAGAGCTGCAGCTGCTGCTGGTCGATGAGCCCTACGTTGTAGAGGTAGTCGCCGTAGTCGAATTGGGTCTCGGGGTCGATCCAACCGTCGCCGATGGCGATGCCTTTGAAGTTGATCTTGAGAGTGGCTGTGGGGTTTTCGGTGTGGATTTTGTAGCCGATGGACGGAATGTATTTACCTAATCAGCAATAATAATAATGTTAAAATAATGCTAATTGAATGAAATTTAGAGCCAATTGAACGATATTTAGAGCTAGTTGAACGGTATTTAGGGCTAATTGAACGATATTTAGAGCATATTGAACGATATTCTGATCGCTATGAGCCTATGAACGATATCGTAATTTCTATGAATAATTATTCTGATTTTGGTGAACGATATTATGACTTCTGTGAACGATATCGTAATTTCTATGAATATTCTGATTTTGGTGAACGGTATTCTGATTTTGGTGAACGATATTCTGATTTTTGTGAACGATATTCTGATTTCTGTGAACGATATCGTAATTTCTATGAATGATATTGATAATTACTCTGATTTTGGTGAACGATATCGTAATTTCTATGAATGATAATTATTCTGATTTTGGTGAACGGTATTCTGATTTTGGTGAACGATATTCTGATTTTGGTGAACGATATTCTGCTTTCTGTGAACGATTTCGTAATTTTTATGAATGATAATTATTCTGATTTTGGTGAACGGTATTCTGATTTTGGTGAACGGTATTCTGATTTTGGTGAACGGTATTCTGATTTTTATGAACGGTATTCTGATTTTTATGAACGGTATTCTGATTTTGGTGAACGGTATTCTGATTTTGGTGAACGGTATTCTGATTTTGATGAACGATATTCTGATTTTGGTGAACGATATTCTGATTTTGGTGAACGATATTCTATCTGTGAAGGATATCGTAATTTTTATGATTGATAATTATTCTAACTTTGGTGAACGGTATTCTGATTTTGGTGAACGGTATTCTGATTTTGGTGAGCGGTATTCTGATTTTGGTGAACGATATTCTCATTTCCCTGAACGATATTATAGCGTTACTAATAATTGTAGTTATCAGTTTCACAGTTCCGGTTACTGGCTTAAATTGATTGAAAATTTGATGAGAGTTAATTAGTTAATTTAATTGAGGCCTAATTGAGCGGAACGAAAGGTTTGTTTACCTCCGTAGGATTCCCCAGTGATGTAAAAGTCGTTGGGTTGAAGTTCCGAAAACAAAGTCAGGAACTGAATAATTGCTTCGTACATGTCGTCTGCCACATCAGTCATGTTGTTCGCGTATCCGGCATCGTCATCGGTGAAGCTGAAACCTAATTTCAATCAATAATAATTATTAAGATTCAACAATTGATTTCGATCGTTCGATTGATTACCTGTTCCCACGGGTTGGTCGAAGTAGAGGAGGTTGAAGGGCGTTCCCCAATTGATCTCTCGGTCGTACAGGCTGAAGGTGGAATCGACGCCGAAAGGGCCGTTCTCTACGAATAGACCGAACATGGAGGAAGATCCGGGTCCTCCTTGTAGCCAGATCACCAACGGAGCAGTCGCTTGGTTCTCCTGTTTACAATAACAATTAATATTATTAATTTTGCATTGCAAAAGTGGGTTTAGTCCAATGGGATTGGCATTTAGTTAGATCATTTTTTTTTTGACAGTATAATATTATACTGTTTCACTTTGAATCATTTTATTGAACGCTTCCAACACAAATTGAACGCTTTTTTTTAAATGAATCATTTTTAACATAAATGGAACGGCTTCTTCTTATATTGAACGATTTCATCTAAAGTTGAGCGACAATTTTCACTCAACTTGAACGCTTTTTTGAAATGAGTCATTTAATCATAAGAGGAACGATTTTCACTACTATTGAACGATTTTATCTAAAGTTGAATGATTTTATCATAAATGGAACGATTTTCACTACTTTTGAACGATTTTCACTACTATTGAACGATTTTATCATAAATGGAACTATTTTCACTACTATTGAACGATTTTCACTACTATTGAACGATTTTCACTACTATTGAACGATTTTCACTAGTATTGAACGATTTTATCTAAAGTTGAACGATTTTATCATAAATGGAACGATTTTATCATAAATAGAACGATTTTCACTACTATTGAACGATTTTTTCTAAAGTTGAACGATTTTATCATAAATGGAACGATTTTATCATAAATAGAACGATTTTCACTACTATTGAACGATTTTATCTAAAGTTGAACGATTTTTTCTAAAGTTGAACGAATTTATCATAAATGGAACGATTTTATCATAAATGGAACGATTTTATCATAAATGGAACGATTTTATCATAAATGGAACGATTTTATCATAAATAGAACGATTTTCACTACTATTGAACGATTTTATCTAAAGGTGAACGATTTTATCATAAATGGAACAGTTTTATTACTATTGAACGACTTCATCTAAAGTTGAACGATTTTCACTCATTTTGAACGATTTTTTTTAAAGTGCGTCATTTTCACATAATTGGAACGATTTAATCTTAAAACCATTAGATTTATAAATTTTTACTATTGAATCATTTTTAAAATGAAACTTTTTTTCAATGAATCATTATTATTGAATTTTTATTATTGCACTTTCAATAAAAACAAAGTCTAAAGATTCAAAGTGAGTCCTACAATAATTACGGTTAGTTTACCTCAGCCGGGAAGTACCAGAAGAAGAGGTTAGAGTTGTAGTTGGGGTCGACGGTGAGGTAGCCGCTGTAGCTCTCTCGGCTGGTCCCGTTCAAGGGCCCCACCAGGCTCAGGGTCCTAGCCTCGTCCAGCTGCCCCGCTTGGATGTAGGGCGTGAGGAAGAGCGGCGTTCCATAGTCCGCATTCAGGTCGAACGGAGGAACCACTTCCGGCAATTTTTTCAAGGTGGAAAAGGCGGAAACGGAGACTAAAAGTCCCAGGAATAGAACGAGAACAGAACGGAACGTCGCCATGTTTTCGAACGCAATGTCGAATATATGACACGACACAAATTCAGAATCTCTCTCTCTCGGATTTAATCAAAGAATCAACTTAGATAAAAGTTAATAAGATAAAAAGAAAAAAAGTTTTGAAGTGTTTGAGGTGAAAAGTCAAGACTAGTTTTTTGGTTTTAAAAATAACTTTGTCACGATTTTTTATTATTATCAAAAGAAGAAAAAAAAATCAATAAATTTAATCACCAATTTTGATAAAAGGTGACATAGACATAGATTAAATTATGGATTTTTTTTTTTTTTTTTTTGATTGCTTTTCAAAAATTAATCTAAAAAAAAATAATTTTTAAAAAAAGTTTGCTTTTAATCTAATTTAACAGGCTTCAGTTTGAACCTTTTTTTTTTATGTTATTGGATCTTAAAAATTGAACGATTTTATTCAAGTGAACGAATTACTCTTTTATTTGAATGATTTTCGACTTTTTTTTTTTAATTGAATGGTTTTCACTCAAATTGAATGATTTTGTTATTAATTGAACAATTTTTACTTAATTTGGAGGATTTTCTCTTTATTAGAACGAGTTTTCCTTTCTTTGAACGATTTTCCCTTTTTTGAACGATTTTCTCTTTTCTTAAACGATTTTCGGTTTTTTTGAACGATTTTTCCTTTCATTGAACGATTCTTGATTTTTCTCTTAATTTGAACGGTTTTCTTTTTTTTAAAAGATTTTCTCTTTCTTTGAACGATTTTCTGTTTCTTTTAACGATTTTCTCTTTCTTTTAACGATTTTCTCTTTCTTTGAACGATTTTCTGTTTCTTTGAACGATTTTTCTTTTCATTGAACGATTTTGTTATTAATTGAACGATTTTTGATTTTTCTCTTAATTCGAACGATTATCCCGTTTTTTAATGATTTTCTCTTCCCTTGAACGATTTCTCCTTTCATTGAACGATTTTGTTATTAATTGAACGATTTTTGATTTTTCTCTTAATTCGAACGATTTTCCCGTTTTTGAACGATTTTTTTCTTTTCTTGAACGATTTTTGATTTTTCTCTTAATTCGAACGGTTTTCTCGTTTTTGAACGATTTTCTGTTTCTTTGAACGATTTTTCCTTTCATTGAACGATTTTGTTATTAATTGAACGATTTTTGATTTTTTTCTTAATTCGAACGATTTTCCCGTTTTTGAACGATTTTTTTTTTTCTTGAACGATTTTTGATTTTTCTTTTAATTCGAACGGTTTTCTCGTTTTTGAACGATTTTCTCTTTCCTTAAACGATTTTCGGTTTCTTTGAACGATTTTTTCTTTCATTGAACGATTTTGTTATTAATTGAACGATTTTTGATTTTTCTCTTAATTCGAACGGTTTTCTCGTTCCTTAAACGACTTTCGGCTTCTTTGAACGATTTTTTCTTTCCTTGAACGATTTTCGGTTTCTTTGAACGATTTTCGGTTTCTTTGAACGATTTTCGGTTTCTTTGAACGATTTTCGATTTTTCTCTTAATTTGAACGGTTTTCCTGTTTTTTAACGATTTTTTCTTTATTCAAATTATTTTCTATTAAATTGAACGATTTTTTCTTTTGTGAAAGATTTTCTTTTTAATCGAACGATTTTTTTTTTAAATAGAACGATTTTCTCCTACCGCGGTATGTACCCCAAAAAACCAAGAACAAATAAATAAAGAGTAAGAAATAGTTTTTAATTTATTTATTAGTATAAGGTTGATCGAACACGAACCTGGTAATTAAATCATAGGCCACTCTGGGCTGGTCATAGGGCAGGATGTGCCCCGCATTCCTCACCAAAACCTCCCAGAAGTTATCCGACTGCTTCACGTAGCCCGCGATCTCCTTGTCCGCCGGATCCACCTTCCAAATGACCCTCTTGGCCTGGCGATAGGCCCCCGCCCCATTCCACTTCAGGCTGTACACCATGTTCATGCCCAAGTAGTAAGGGCAGATGACGTCCACCTGCCCGTTGTACAACAGCACCTTGAATCCGTTGTCCAGCAGGGCCTCTAACCAGGGCTTGGTGGACTGGGCCTCGTCGTTCTGCAGGTGGAGGCTGCAGGCTAACCCGTCGCTGAAAGTTAGGTTTCCGGTGTGGATGGAAGAGCGCACTTCCGGTTGCTCCAAGTAGGCGGAGTAGTAGTTCTGATCTTCCGGTTCGATGATGCGCAGGTAGTTGTAGTAGTCGATGATGTGGGTGTACTTCCGGTAGAGGAGGGGGACCATGTTGTCGGCGTTGACGGTGGCGGCCAGGAAGTCTCCGGTCTGGATGTTGTCCACCATTTGTAATTGTTGGTCGTAGAATTGCTGCAGTTGGGCTTTGTCTAAGAGCCCTACGTTGTAGAGGTAGTCGCCGTAGTCGAATTGGGTCTCGGGGTCGATCCAGCCGTCGCCAATGGCGATGCCTTTGAAGTTGATCTTGAGAGTGGTTGTGGGGTTGGCCGACATGATTTTGTAGCCTATGGCCGGAATGTATTTACCTTAAGAACGGAATAATGATATTATAATAACCGATTAGAATCTTAAGAGGTATTTTATGATTTGGTGAACGATATTTTAGAACTTATTGAACGATATTTAGAACTTATTGAACGATATTTAGAACTTATTGAACGATATTTAGAACTTATTGAACGATATTTAGAATTTATTGAACGAAAATTATTTAAAGCACATTGAACGATATTTATAGCACATTGAACGATATTTAGAGCACAGTGAACGATATTATTTTCGAGCAATACTGAACGATATTTAGGAGGCATTGAATGATATTTAGGAGGCATTGAACGATATTTAGAACTTATTGAACGATATTTAGAACGCATTGAACGATATTATTTTCGTGCAATACTGAACGATATTTAGAAGGCATTGAACGACATTTAGAGCTTACTGAACGATATTCAGGGCATAAAGAACGATATTCAAGGCATAATGAACGATATTTAAGGCATAATGAACGATATTCAAGGCATAATGAACGATATTCAGGGCATAATGAACGATATTTTGAAGGCATTGAACGACATTTAGAGCTTACTGAACGATATTCAGGGCATAATGAACGATATTCAAGGCATAATGAACGATATTCAGAGCATAATGAACGATATTTAGAGCTTACTGAACGAAATTTTTTATGACCAATACTGAACAATATTTAAAGATGATTGAACGATATTTGGAATGTAATGAACGATATTTAGAGTGGACTGAACTACATTTATAGCTGAGTGAACGATATTTGGAGTACCCAGTTGAAGTTATCAATTTCAACAAAATTTCTCAAGTGATGTTTAAACTTCCGGTTATAAGGGAAGAAATTAATTACTTAATTTAAGGATCGGGTCAGGGGTCAAGGGTCTTTTAAGTGAATGAAATGTTTACCTCCGTACGATTCTCCGGTGACGTAGAAATCGTTGGGTTGCAACTCGGAAAATAACGTTAAAAATTGAATGATTCCCTCGTACAAATCGTCCGCTACATCCGTCTCGTTGTTCGCGTATCCGGCGTCGTCGTCGGTGAAGCTGAATCCTAATATAATATAATTTCGTTATTATTCTGAGAACTTTGTTCTTATGAGAAATTCGTTGTATCGATCGCTTACCTGCGCCAACGGGGTTGTCGAAGTAGAGGAGATTGAAGGGCGTTCCCCAATTGATCTCTCGGTCGTGCAGGTTGTTATCGGCGTCGATGACGAAAGGGCCGTTCTCGGCGAAGAGACCGAACATGGAGGATGATCCGGGTCCTCCTTGCAGCCAGATCACAACTGGTGCGTTAGCCGGATCATTCTGCATGAAAAAGACACAATTAATATCAACGCAATATCAAACATTCTGAACACTCTCCATGTTCAGATAATTGGTGTGCACTTCATAATGCGTTCGCGTATGAAGAATGCACACTCACTTTATGAACAAAATGTAAGATCGGATAATCAAGCTGTTTTCTCTAGAATTGAACGATTTTCTTTTGATTAGAACGATTTTCTCTATAATTGAACGACTTTCTTTTGATTAGAGCGATTTCTTCTTGAATTGATCGATTTTTCTTGAAATAAACGACTATCTTTTTAATGGAACGATTTTTTTTTTTAATTGAACGATTTTTCTTGAATTGAACGACTATCTTTTTAACTGAACGATTTTTTTTTTGATTAGAATGATTTTTTTTAATTGAACGATTTTTTTTTTTGAATTGAACGATTTTTCTTGAAATGAACGACTATCTTTTTAACTGAACGATTTTTTTTTTTTTTGATTAAAATGATTTTTTTTAATTGAACGATTTTTTTTTGAATTGAACGATTTTTCTTGAAATGAACGACTATCTTTTTAATTGAACGATTTTGTTTTTGAATTGAACGATTTTTCTTGAATTGAACGACTATCTTTTTAACTGAACAATTTTTTTTTAATTGAACGATTTTTTTTTAATTATTGAATGATTTTTCTTGAAATGAACGACTTTCTTTTTAATTGAACGATTTTGTTTTTTATTAGAATGATTTTTTTTTAATTGAACGATTTTTCTTGAATTGAACGATTTTCACTAACATTGAACGATTTTAATTTAAATTGAACGATTCTATTTTAAAATTGAACGATTTTCGTTTAAAATAAACGATTTAAATTCGATCTAAATTTTTTCACTTTGCATCTTTTCATTATTATTATGTGTAAGATTCAAAGTGATCCCTACATGTATAAAAGGTTAGGTTACCTGAGCCGGAAAGTACCAGAAGAAGAGGTTAGAGTTGTAGTCGGGGTCGACGGTGAGGTAGCCGCTGTAGCTCTCTCGGCTGGTCCCGTTCAAGGGCCCCACCAGGCTCAGGGTCCTAGCCTCGTCCAGCTGCCCCGCTTGGATGTAGGGCGTGAGGAAGAGGGGCGTTCCATAGTCGGCCGAGGAGTCTAAGTCCCTGGCCTTGTGCTGCGGGTGGCGAGTGGAGAAGGCGGAGGTTGTGCTGATCAACAGCCCCGCAAACAACAACAACAGCCCCAACGTTAGCTTCATTGTTACGAAATGAAATGCCTTCGTTTTAATAACAATGGAATTTCGATTGTTTTTCGTTATCTAAGTGACACACTTTACACATTGATTAGGGAACACTTAACTTTGTTTTTATCTTAAAAAAATAATTTTATATTTCTGATGATAACCTTTGGATTCAAAGCGAAAACTTCCAGATTCAAAGTGAATTTATATGGATTCAAAAAAGAGAATTATACAATTTAAAGTGAAAATTTCAGAATTCAAAACGAAAAATTGAAGGATTCAAAGTGAACATTTGAAGATCGACAGCAAAAAAAAAAATTTAATGTGGCAAAAATGAAAGGCGATGATTCAAAGTGAATTTTTAAGGATTCAAAGCGAACATCTGTAGATTCACAGCAAAAAAGTTGTGGATACAAAGCGAAAAATTCAAGATTCAAAATTAATTTTTAAGGATTCAAAGTGAATTTTTTAAGATTCAATGTGAATTTTTAAGGATTCAAAGCGAAAAACTTTAAGATTCAAAGCGAATTTGTATGGATTCAAAAAGGAAAATTACCGTATACAATTCAAAGCGAAAATTTTAAGGATTCAAAGTGAAAATTTTAAGGATTCAAAGCGAAAATTTT
Source organism: Polydesmus complanatus (assembly GCA_034692225.1). NCBI lineage: Eukaryota > Metazoa > Arthropoda > Diplopoda > Polydesmida > Polydesmidae > Polydesmus > Polydesmus complanatus. Next base: position 11,771 of record JAQGAZ010003077.1, read on the forward strand.
AAGGATTCAAAGTGAAAATTTTAAGATTTAAAACGAACATTTGAAGATTCAAAGTGAACATCTGTAGATTCACAGCAAAAAAAGTTGAGGATTCAAAGCGAAAACTTTAAGACTCAAAGTGAATTTTTAAGGATTCAAAGTGAAAATTTTAAGGATTCAAAGCGAATTTTCGAAAATTAAGGCCGAACATTTTAAGATTCAAAGCGAATATTTGAAGGGTTCAAAGCGAAAACTTCAAGATTCAAAGTGAATTTTTAAGGATTCAAAGTGAAAATTTTAAGGATTCAAAGCGAATTTTCGAAAATTAAGGCCGAACATTTTAAGATTCAAAGCGAATATAAAAGAGATTCAATATTAAAAAATATTCGAACTTTATTTATAAAATTACGTCACTTCAACGTCACTCATTGACGTCACTGTTAATGTCGCGATGACGTCACTATAATAAAGCGTCTGAGATGAAATCTCCCGGTAAACCACATCCAGGGTAAAAAACCCACCGAGAAAAACGCCGCCACATACGCCACCACGAGACTCGTCCAACGAAACTTCTTCCGGTCAATCACCAACATCCGGCGCAAAATCTCCTCTCTCTCACCCTCCTCTTCCTCTCCGCCCCGCTCCGCTCCGCCCCACCGCTCATTCGCCACCGCCCACATGACGTAATACTGCCACTCGTATTTGACGTGGTTCAATATGAGCATCGCCTTGGACACGGAGCGCAGGGTCAGCTGGTTCTCGTAGGGGAAGAAGATTCCGCGCACATTCCGCAACGCCACTCCGGCTTCCGGCGCGCACAGCCCGTTCACGTACACGTCCTCCAACGCCAGCGGCTTCACGCGCAACGTAGCCTCGAACAACGACCGGAAGCTGCCCTTGGTCAACACGTAAAAGTAGCCGGCTACGTAAGGCGGATACGTCGATCGCGGATAGTCCTCGTAGGAGACGTACCACTTGTCCGTCCGCTTCCGCGTCACGTACATGTCGCGCAGCAGCAGCCCCATGACCAGCGGATGGCTGGTGTTGCCGACGGAGGCCAGCGCTTGGAACAGGTTGTAAGGGTTGAGGAAGACGTCGTCGTCGATTTTCAGCGCGAACTCGGCTCCCGCGCAGAATTGCGTCATCCATTTGAGCAGCATGACGCTCTTCAGCGTAAGGTTGAGGTAGGTGTCGACGAAGTCTTCTTGCAAAATGTCCGCGTACAGCGCGTTCTCCGCTTCGATGCCCGTCTGCACGGTGCGGTTGCGCGGATCGCCCAGCAGGAAGAGGCGGATCACGTCTTTCCGGTGGGCGATGGAACCCCAGGTGTCGCGGATGTGACGTCGGCGGGCGAAGTTGGACGGAGCGGAGATGATCATGACGGCTAAGTAGGGCTCTTTTCTAACGCAAGTTTCCGGGTGGTTGATGACGTAGTTGTAAGGGTGAGGGTTGATGATGGGGCCGGAAGTGTCGACCGCGGAAAAAATAATTATTAAGATGAAAATTATTATGGTATAAATTTGCATAGTGGTTAACGATGGAATGTTCGGTAATGTTCAACTTCCGGAATCTACAAAATAGTGAAAATTTAGTTAAAGTGAAATTTTGGTTAAAATGAAATTTTGGTTAGAGTGAAATTTTGGTTAAAATGAAATTTTGGTTAGAGTGAAATTTTGGTTAGAGTGAAATTTTGGTTAGAGTGAAATTTTGGTTAGAGTGAAATTTT
>JAQGAZ010003078.1:0-13471 GCA_034692225.1 Polydesmus complanatus
GTTCGCGCTAATTACCCCCCCCCCCCCCCCCCCCCACATTATACTAATTATGCGTGAAATGAAGTACGTATTAGCAAAGTAGGTTCCACTCCCGGACAAGGACAGATACAGTATAGTTCTCCTTAATTTACTGTCCTCGCGCGTTTCAAATTTGGCATTAACAAATTAATTTATGCACATTTGAAACAGAAATTCTACTATTTATAATTGCTTTTGTTCTAGAATTTATTTCTGAATCACAAAACATTACGCACCAAATGTTTGACCGCCAAAAACCCAAATAAAACCGCAGCTTTAAGAGACATTCGTCGAGATATTATTTCAAGAACAATCATCCCAATATCTGTGGACTGTGTCAAAATTTGTAAATTAATTGAGTCCAGTACAATTAAAAAATTCAATATTAATTGTCCTTGCAATAACACTTCGATTTTCGTTCTTGCCTTGACTGCTTGGCCTTGTTTAACTGAATGTACCATATTAAGAAATCTCAGAAAAGGAAGAGTAATAACTTAGAGAAAAAATACGGGAAAAATAAATCAAAGAGAACTAAAGAAGAGAAATCATGAGAAAATCTTAAAATTTTACAACCATATAATTTTCTAATAATAAGGGTTGGAAACTGTTTACTTCCGGAGTTGATTACAGTACTTAATTTTGCTCCCTTCCGACAGCCTTTAATTTACCCTTGATTGACGTTTTGGCTTAAATATGGTGGTTATAGTAACAAAATTTTATTTGGCGAAGTATCGTAATTATTTTAAAATTTGAAAAGAAAATTGATTGAAGGCAAATCTGAGCTGAATTAGTGCGTCGTTAAGTACATGTTTTAATTTTAGAGGAGGCGCGCATTTACATAAATTAAAAGGCAGAGAAGGAAGAGGTGCCCGCCTGCTCTCATTTTTGCATAATAAATCTTAAAATTAAGCAAGTGTCAGGAGTGTAGTTGGGTTAAACACTGAGGAATATTATTTTAAAATCTGACCTCAAAAATTTAATTATATAATTATTACTGCTACGTAGATAAAATCATAAAAACGTCGACGCTATATCGTGAATCATGCTTTATGCTCCGTTTCCACTGAGAAAATTTCCGGCAGTAATTAAAACTAATAAGTGATGGCTAAAAAAAAAACTTATTTTAAGCAGAATTCAAAAATCGCATTCAATTTTCAAAATCGGAATTAAATTTTAGCATTTTCTCTACCACACACGGTCTTTCAACCGATAGTGTATTGAGGGTTCCCATTTCTAGCCTCAAAGAATAATTTCTAATCAAGTTTTTCTATTAAATAAAAATAATAATAATCAGCCTATCGCTCTCACCGTGTCAAATAATCATAATAAATAAATAAAAAGTACTGTTATCTATAAATTATGTATTACTAGAATGTATACATAATTGCGTTTATGACGTAAATTTGGACCGCAGACTGTAATTTGGTTCAAATTAAAAAAGATGAATGCAGAAAGAATGCTAAAGAAGTGGTGGCGCCACGTGCGCTAATAATTCATTCCAGAGTCGGGTAAAGTAATTAAAAGCAAATTGCGGTTTCGTGCTCTCGCCACTGGGCTGGGCTTTAACTCACCAGCGTGTGCAGATGAGGGCATTGACGACAGAGATAGACCAGCGGCGAGTCGGCTCGGTCGTGGAAAGACGACGGCATGTGGAACTTGGGAAGACCTTGATAGGCTAACATACGCAGACTGTCTCGGTAAAGATCCACGCCCATCAAAACCACGCTGTTCCAAACCTATTAATTAATTTAACCCAAAATTATTATCATCATAATTATTATAAAACTCCAGCATCCTAAAACACTTAAACCGCCATATAAATGTTTTAGTAATTCATTTTTAAATCTTATTCACAGCTATAAAATATTTAAATTAAGATTAGACACGAGTGCTTGAAGTTTGGCTAGAAGCCCATTCTTCAAAATAATTATGGTAATAAACCTTTTCTAAACTACAAACATTGAAAATCCCAAAAAGATCACACCCCCCTTTCACACTCAAGTTACTAAAATAGATGCTGTTAAATCATAATCTCAAAAAACACAAAAACGTTAAGTTAATTTCAAAGGTTCAAAATAATTAATTATAATCCTGAAGCTTGTTTCTGAAAGTTGAGTCTTCAATGTTTCAAAAATTAACAAATGTTCCAAAATAATAATTGTTAATTTAATCATGTGGAAGGCTTGGAATGGAAATAACTGAAATCAGGTTTAAATATCGATTGTTATTTCCAATCCTACTACACTGTAATCGATTAAATTAAAATGAGCAAAGTCTTCGGCATTTTTTTTATAATTAAATAAAATCACCGTTTTACAAATACTGTACCTCGTTCTACTCGCATCATCTTCAGAATTAGTTCTGATAGTTTCCTTAAGACATGTATGCGTTTATAAAATGTTTAACGATTTATCCAATAATTACTGCCAAACTAGATTCGCCTTAAAAATACAGTGCCGTATAATTATAATTTCCATCTTCATTTTAACAGGATTAGACTTGGTTATTGAAAATTCTAAAAGCAAATATTTTTTTTTTGTTCTCTGAAAGTACAGGTATGCTTAAGTTGCTGAACAAATAAGCGATCCGCCCTTGTTTCAAAACAACTCGTGATTTGCTTTGGCACTGTATTACCGGTAGTTTATTTTATACAATTTGTAATAATTTGCTTCCAGAATCAAATTCAAACCGTGCCAAAATGAAGATGTTTTGAAGTTAAATCTATATCTTGATTCCTCTAGCATTGGAGCCAGTTTGCAGTTCCTGAAAGTGATTCAACAATAATCACAATAACAAACTCTATACGAAATATTCTGGTACGGTAGTCCAAAAAAAAACCACCAAACAAATCGTTAAAAATATTTTTCAAATACACATAAATTAGTAAGCATACTTTTGAGATTAATTAATTATTAATAAGGATAAAATGAGAAATGTTTACCATGATAACTACGTCTTCATGCACATGCAGCAGCAGCGGCAGTAGACACGACACAGTCATACAAATGAAGACCCACTCGAATGTGCGCCGAATCGTAAGTGATGGAAGCCACCGGAGCCTTTTCCTGCCACAGAATCGTCTGCTGAACATTGCCTTCCACTCGCAGATGAACCTTTAAGAACGGGGCGCTCTTCTTGCATTCGTTCCAAGCGGCGGCCGAGACGGCCAGCGTCTGTTCGGTGTAAATGGTTTGAACGATGTGCAGCGATCGGAGGTTGGTGTAAGCTAAAAGAAAAACCACGTCGTCGCTCAGTTGTTGAGGACTGATAAAGAGTTCGCGGAGGCCAAACAGCACTCCCACGTGAAGGACCGGGCACCAACCGCGACTGCAATTCACCAGGCGCAAAGTTTGCAGACTCTGGCCGCAATTCTCCACCACGTCGTCCAACAGGGAAATGGCTTCGTAACGTTCTAATAATAAATCGTTTAATACCAAGTGTTTCAAACCGGGAAGATCGTCCATGAAACGCTTTAAGGATAAAAGCAGTCGACCGCCTGTTCCGAAAATGTCTTCTTTCGTCTCCAAATTTCCTCGCTCGATCAGGTGACAAGCGAACGAAAACTCTAACGTGTGCACGTACCTTGAATAAAAAAAAAATAGAACATCAATTTTTCTGAACTTGTACATGTCTTTTCCCAGATCGAATTAATCTGCTTAAAAGTCTTAAACATTCATATTCTCAAAATTGAGATTTCGAAGAACGAAACAACAAATTTTGACATTTTTGCGCACAGAATTTTAGATTTATTTTTGTTTAACCTTTTTATACTCTTATTACTTTAACTACGAATCAATTCGAAAACTTGAGAAGTGTAGTTTTCTACAAAAAAAAAAAAACCCCCCAAAGTTTACCTCAGCGGATTTCCTTCGAAAACTTCAGCGTAGGAAGAAACCATAGTCAGAAACTCGTACAAATTGAAGAAATTAGCAATTGGATGAATGATAATTTTTCTGAAATGCTTTCCCATTTTCCGCAGACATATTTGCGCCCTGATGTGATCGATAGTCCGCTGATAGCCCATGTAATAATTGTACCTTCGTCTGGTCAACGTCGTGTCGTGCAGTTGAAAGGTGGACCACACTTGGCTGGAGTAGAAGCCGCGATGCCAACTCCAACAGGCGAGGGAAGCGTAGTAACGCTCTTGAATAGACAGGCGGCTAAATATATTATCTAAAACGAGATCGGGGAGCTCAGCCCATTGCGGTTGAAAGAGTCGAGGAACTTTCTTTTTCACCGCTTTCTAAAAACAAACAAAAATACCGGTATCATTATTAGTATAGTCAGCTGTGCATCCCTAGCCATGTACGCAGTTACTACGCTGGCGTTACATCATCATTAACAACAATTCAATTTTGTCGAGATACGCGATTAATCGTTCGACTTAATTAATAAAATACGTCTTTCAATTACCTTTTTCTTGGTTTTTGCGTAATAATGCATAACAGGTTCGACATCGCGAGCAACATTCTCGTCCGCCATTTGTCACATAACTGCGCATGCGTACTCAGCGGAGGATTGCGCAACATCGCGCCAAAGATCTTCGATCGCGCCATAGAGCTCAACTGAAACTGGCCTACAGTGGCCTAATAAAGCCAAACAAATTATATTTGCGTCAAATCTTATTTATTATTATTTAGAAAACCGCTTTATGCTTGAATGTATTTAATTAAATAAAATTTAACTCTGATTTTAAATAATTTAAAACAAATAAATACGAGTTAACTAGAATGAAGTATGATTTATAAATGGTTTGGCTCCATTCGGCTACCGTACTTACAGGGAGACCGTAAATTCATAGAGCTTATAAACTCGCAGACGAAATATTCGTCTCGTTTACCATCTGGATTTTTTTTTTTTTAATAATTTACAAAGTTTAATAATTTATTATTTAAATCACAAATTTTAAAAATGAGATGTTATTACGAAGTGTTGGGAGTTCAACCGAACGTGGATATCGAAGAAGTAAAGAAAATTTACAAGAAATTAGCTCTACAATATCATCCAGGTACAGTATACATTTTCATTGAGTATCGCGCGTGTCTATTTTTATCGCTAAAAACTGGCTTTAAAAAAGGTTTTCTTTTTTTGTTGTTAAGATAAAAATTTGGATAATGTCGAAGAAGCTACGGAAAAATTTCGAGAAGTTCAACAGGCGTACGACGTGTTAAGCGATCCCCAAGAAAGAGCTTGGTACGACAGGCATAAAGACGCGATACTCCGAGGCGGTCAATACACATTAAAATTAAATGTTACGTGTGTATATAAAACTCAAAATTCCATTCAAAATACATAGGTTTGAACGAAAATTACGAGGATAAAAGTTTGGACGTCTTTCAATATTTTAATTCATCTTGTTACAAAGGTTTCACCGACGAACCAGAAGTACGTATACTTTCGAAATTAATCGGGTTTGAAAATTATGAAACCAAAATATTAAAGAGTTGTTTTGAATGTATAGGGATTCTACGCAGTGTACAGGAAAGTATTCGAACTGATAGGGATCGAAGATTTAGAATTTGTCGAGGAAAAAGACAAACACCCCATCCCACCAACGTTTGGAAGGAGTGATAGTCCATACGATGAAGTCTGTTTTCACATCTCAATTCTTAAATTCGTTTAGAAAAGCATTTTAAATTTTTTTTAACTAGGTGGTGCACGAATTTTACGCTTACTGGCAAAGTTACTACACGTACAAATCGTATTGCTGGTTGGGGAGGTACGATATTCGAGAAGCTGAGAATCGCAAAATCGTGCGGTTGATGGAAAAAGAAAATAAGAAGTTTCGAGATCAAGCTAAGAAAAAGAGAAACGAAGAAGTTCGAGCTTTAGTAGCTTTTGTTCGGAAACGAGACAAAAGGGTTTTAGCCAACAAAGTAACAAATAAATAAGTTTAATTTTTAAAAATAGAAAAAAAAAATTAAATACGATTCAAATTGTGTTTTTGTAGAAAAAACTGGAAGAAAAAGCTGCCGAGAATGCGAAAAAAGTGGAAGAAAATCGACGAAAGCAATTGGAAGAAAGAAAAAAGTCAGTGAAAATTTCGATTTGAAGACAAATTGAAAATTATTAATAATTAAAAAAAAAACATTAAGACAGTTGGAGACTTATCAAGAATCGGAATGGGCTTCAATGTCAAGTTTGAGTAAAGAATTGGAACAACTCGAAATGAACGTTTCTAGTCATTTCGGAGATGCTTCGAATAATTATGAAAGTAATAAAAACAGGGTAAAAATAAATGTTGTTCCTACCTTTCACTTTTATATTCTCGTAGATAATGAAGATGAAGACGGAAACGAGGAGAGCGACGAAGACGATTTGGAAACGTTTTATTGCGTTGCTTGCGACAAACACTTTAAAACAGAAAAAGCGTAAGTTAAAAAAAAATTATGGGGAAAAAAAATAAAAAGCTAATATCGAATTTTCGATCTAGATTTGCTAATCACGAAAATTCAAAAAAACACAAAGAAAGTGTAGCTCTGCTCAAAGAAATTATGCAAAAAGAAGATGAGGAACTGAACTTACGAGATGGAAATGAAGAAGAAGAAATTGGATCTCTGACGGATGAGCTCAGTCCAAATGATCTCGAGATTCAAAATTCCGTACAAAAGTAGATATGCATTTAACTTTTTACGGTAAAAAAAAACCTATTATTATAAAATAAATTTTAAGGAAAAAAAAGCAAAAGAAAAAGAATGGTCCTAAAAGTGTACAAAAGTTTGAAGAAAGTAATGATGAAAATGAAATAATAATGAAAGAAGAAACGCCAGAAAAATCGACTCAAAAGTTAGAACTAGATAATAATGAAGTATTAATAAATCTTAAAAGATTTTTTTTCTCTCTCAGAAAAAAGAAACAAAAGAAAAAAAACGTGAATAAACAAGTTGAGGTATGTTTATTCTTATTTTTTTTATCTTGGAACTTAATTGTTTTTTTCTTTTAGGAAGATGTAATAATCAACGGGGATTGCCAAACGAACGAGATCAAATTAGAAGCTGTTGAAGACGAAAAAGAAGTTGAAAATAGGAATGAAAAGTTAGTTATTTTACTAAGAGGGATAAGTAAAAATACTATTAAATATGGTTAACAATAATTATTAGCACTACGAAATCGAAAAGTAAAAAAGCAAAAGATGCGAAAAAGAAAACAAAGATAGATACGAGCAATGCAATACCGGTATGTGTTTGTTTCAAAAAGAAAAAAAAAATGTAAACAAAATTAAAATATTTTAACCTTTTTTTTTTTGCCTGTTTCTTCAGGTTGAAGAGCTTTTTGAACTATGTTGTAACGTTTGCGGTAACGAGTTTCCCACTAGAAATAAGCTATTTTCTCATCTATCCAGCACCGGACATTCTGTAGCTAAACTGCCCGCATCCACGGAGCACAAACAAAAAAGCAGAAGGAAAGTTAAAACTTAAACCTACATTTTTTTTTTAAAAAAAAAAAAAAGAAAAACAAAATGTTAAATTATTAAAAAAAAAATTTTCACTTCAAATGTACATTTTTTTTTTGTTCATTTAATATCGCCGAGATTGAGGGAATTTAAGAAATACTACACTTACTAGAACAGCGAATTAAGATGTTATTTTTTTTTTTTTGTTTTCACAATAATCAGTTTGAAAAGCGTGTCGATAAATTTTGAGAATCTTTGTACTAATTAAACAGATGGTTCATCATCAATCAGAAGACCCAGAACGAATTTGAAAAAGAAAAATTAGAAACAAAGAGTGCTAGAAAAAACAAAAAAAGTGATGAAGTGCACAAAGAGTATTTACATCACGGGAAAATAATTACTCAATTTGTATATAATATAATTATATATATATATATTTTTTTCTTCAAGTGGCAGGTCAGACTTAACATTTCTACTCAAAAACTACGATACTGTACTTGACAAAAATTGCATTTTTACTACCTAAATTAAACTTGAAAAAAAAAAAAATAATAATAATAATTTTAAAGCAAAAATGCGTTAAAAAAAATTATACAGTGTATAATTAAAATGCGTTTAAAGTAAAGTAATAAAGTTGTTCTAAAAAATTAATAATCATAAAAGTTTTTGATTTTCCTTAAGAAAAATGGTATTTCTGCCTGTTAAATGTTTCGTTTGCAACTATGTGAGTGGGACATCTAAAGGAATCCTAACACCTAAGGTTTTTTTTTTTTGAAATGAATAGCACAACCAGTTCATAACACCGTATCTACTTTTTCTAAATAATTATAATGCTAAAATAGCTAATAATTTTTTCTCGTTGTTTTTTTTTTTCCTCTTGCCAATCAATTAAGCAATAACATTTGGGATTTTAATCTGAAGTTTTCCTGTCATGGATACTAATTAATTTTTTTTGTTTATACAATATCATTTGCAAATACCCGCCACCGAACAAATACTGGATAATTACAGACAACAAAAATAATCTTGAGTAGAAAAAAAATATATGTGTGTGCTAATTAAGAAATAAATATAAAAAGAAAAACCTGGCATTTATAATAATGATCACGAGAGAAAAATCCCCTTAAAATCTTCACATTACGGCGCCGAAAAAATTAGCTATAAAGTTGACGTTAGTGAGATTTATAAATTTTGCAAAAAAAAAAAAAAAAATTAACTAATAAAAAATGTAAATAACGTATTGATGAAACAACCATCATTTCCCTGTAGTTAAGATGAGTGACAATGTTAACCGAAGAGATAGCAGAAAAGGTTAAAGATTTAAGACGAGTATGGAATAGCAATGAACGACAACACATAACAAACACAAAAACTTTTTTTTGAGAGCTAAACCGGGACAAAAAAGTTGTTTAGAAATAGATAGAAAAATTATTAAAGGATCGGGGAGTAGAGAACAGAATGACAAATGCAAAAAAAAAAATAATAATAATAATAATTAGAAAAAAAAAACGTCGTATATATAATTTCCTTGACGGCCTTTTTTTTATACAAAGCGAGAAAAAAGAAATCCGATGAGCTTTACAGTGTTTTTTTTTTTAGTTTTTGTTGCTTGCTTTTTATGAAATTAACGTCAATGTGACAATTGGTGAAACGGTGATGAAATGTGTGTAAAACCGATGTTTTAGCTATTTTCCATCAAGAATTTCTCGTAATCTTCGGCCATCTCGTCATCCATACCGTCAGCGTTCGACCATAGATTTGGATTTTGACTGCAATCACACACATACAAACACAATTAAACTCTCTATTATAGTAGGCTACGTACTTGGGAGAAATTAATTTCGAAATATCCGACCTGTACTCGTTGTAATCATCATCCGGATGATCGCTATAGAGGAATTTATCGCTTTCTAAAAACCGAGCTTCTTCCGATGAAAGTGGCTGACCGTCCGGACCATAAAATATTGGCTCATTCTAAATACACAGGCAAAATTCAAATATTTAAAACTACAGCCTAGAACGCAAAATATATAAATGGAAGAAAATAGTAAATTAGTGTTCTTCTTTAAAATATTAATTAAACTATAAAAATGCTTTCTAGGGCTTTAAACACCAAAATAATTTGAAATGTTGTAAGGATTTGACAACTGCGCTTGTCATTTCAAATAAAAGAAAAACATTTGATTGTATACTAAAATAAATTCTCTTCTCTCGAGCTCCAAGCTCCAGAACTATTGAAACTCATTAAAATTGAAAAAGATACATTTTTTGGTAAATTAAAAGAGTACTGCACATTAAGGATGTTGTTTTTATAGCAGGTTACATGCCGTTTCTTATTGAGTTTCGCTTACCGGTGCAGCTGGCAGTTGAGAATAATTGATACTTTCTGAACTACTGGATGTTGGGGTACCTCGACCCCAATTGCTCTCCCTCAATTTAATAACGTTCGTAAGCATATCCTTCGACGTCCTTCAAAAAAAATACATAAATACATTTTCCACAAATTCTGAATAAAAATATTTATTTAATAAACCTTACCTATCGATATTTTCTTGAGAAGCTAAAGCTTTCATAACTTCAAACAAGTCGTTCAACTCTTTCAGTTCGCCTCCTAGAAGATCCTCCATCGCAGCACCGGTAAACTATTAAGAATTAGTATAAAAATTAGGAGAAAAAATGACAGCGCAAGATTATTAATAAGTCTTACTTTAAGAATTTGGCAAACGCATTTAACGTCTTCAGGGGAAGAGTGTTTCATTATGGTATCCAACAGAGTCGGTAATGACTTTCCGAGTAATTCAACTTTCACCGTAGTACCATTGCGGCTAATCTACACAATGTCAAACATAAAACATTAGTAAAAACTCAAAGAAAGATGTAAATTTGTTTATCAAAATACCTCCAAATGAATAAATAATTCACCCATTAACATGGCAAATTCCCTTAATCTCGAACGATTTTGTGCAGCGTATGTCACCCGCTGGTTGAACTCTTGTTCGAATCTTAAAAATTAAATAATTTATAGTTAACAGGCTAAAAAAAAAATCAACCAAACAATTATTACCGTTTCAATAAAATATTTCGAAAAGTTTGAGGACCGAAAGTGACGAGTAATTTATTCGAAAGGTGATTGCAAAGTCGAGATCCATTATACCTCAGATTTGAATCAACCAGAGACTAAAAAAACATAATACAGTATAATATAAAATTTCAAATCTGATCAAAAAAAATAAAATAAATTCAAATGATTATTAAATTACTTGTTCAAAAATTTCGTTAACCACCGCGATTAAAGTATTTTCATCAGTGATACTCGCGTTTAACGCATCGGTTAAATAATGCGCTAACGTATCGAACTCTCCGGGGTCGACTGACATTTCGTAAATGATGGTTCGCACCTGATCCAAACTCACGTTGTTCGACATGTCCAACACCTCACCATTTACTTGAGGATTCGCCTGCTTATCAAAACCGAGAACGAGAAAGAAAAAAAATCGAGAAAAAACGTATTACAATTTTATTTTTAACAAAAACCTAAATCACGATTTTAAAAAATTTAAAAAAAAAAGAAGAAACCTGAGGAAAGTATGCTGGATCGGCAGGCATGTTCTGAGCACTTCGTGGAATAAATTCAGGAGCGTCGGCCGATAAACATGACCTTGTAGGAGCCGGCTGACTGCTCCTACCTACATAATCATAAAACACGTGTAAAAATTTTTGTTCACGGCGTTTCTATTTTAAGATTAATTTTATTCAGAAAAATCAAGACGATGGGCTTTTTCCTACAAAATAATGACCCCCCCTTTTGTCTCTCGGTCTCTGTCTTACCAAACTGTTCGTCATTGTTCCCAGGTCTTAGACCAGCTCGACCCACCGCTCTTCCCGTTTCAATTATTTTACCTCTGCCTTTATACTGCCTATTTTCATCCGTCATATTTTTTGATTTAATTAAAATCTAAATTTCACAAAGTCACTCATATGAATTTAACACGAATAATAGAATTCCCAACAAAACACAACAATATGCTACTCTCTCGCTTTTTCTACGACGCAATCACAACAACACGGATTTTAAATCTATAATGATTTACAATGCGAATTATGATAATCGCGATGTAAATCCCTTACATCAGCGCCATCTACCAGTCGCACGACGCATTTAACGCAGACGCTGCAGTGGTAAATATCGAAAACTTTATAAACCACGTGTGTGTATCCAGTGTTAACAAGGTAATTTTGATTGGAAATTAAAAATTGTAATTAAATTAAAAATGGGCAAACGAAAGCGTTCGACGAAAGTAGAAGTTGTGAAAAATGGTGTCGTGGAAGAAAAGCAAGTTGAAGCGACTCGAAGCTCGGATGAGCCGGCTCCGAAAAAGGTAAACTATCTACGGTACATGTACACCGTAGTTAATATCATTTTGAAATTTCCACATTTTCATTAATTATTTTATACCGTTGAAAATATAGACTAGATGGATTAATAAAAAGAGAGTGTTAGTATTCGCATCCCGAGGTATAAGTCATAGATCGAGACATTTGTTAATCAATTTAAGAACCATGTTACCCCACGCGAAACCAGGCAAGTTTTTATGTCCTTAAACTTAAAATGAAAAAGTATAACTTATAAGGTTTTGTAATTCTTATCCCGTAGAATCAAAAATGGACAAAAAAGATTCGCTTTCCGTCATTAACGAGGTTTGTTTACAAATTCCCAGATCGTAAGATTCGATTTTAGAAAGCTAATAACATATGGGTTTTTGTCATTCAGATTTGCGAAATGAAGAATTGTAATACGTGTATTTATTTTGAGCAAAGAAAAATGCAAGATTTGTATATGTGGTAAGAATTAAGAAAAAGTATAATAATTATGAAATTAAGGTTTGAAAAACTTACGTATTTCGCTTATTATTTTCCAGGGCTTCTATCGTTCCGAATGGTCCGTCAGTCAAATTTCTAATTGAAAATAGTAAAAGTTTACGGAATATGAATTTTAATATCAAAATTTTTAACGTAATAATTTCTTTCTCTAGTACATACCATGGAAGAGTTGAAGATGACTGGAAATTGTTTGAAAGGCTCCAGACCGCTGCTTTCTTTCGATAAAGCGTTTTCTACCGTGCCACAGTATCAGCTTTTAAGAGAGCTGTTTGTTCAAGTAAGACTGGAACATTGTCAGCTTTTATAAAAATAAATTGGTAATTACCCGTTTTCTTTTTATTAGCTTTTCGGAACTCCCAATCATCATCCTAAAAGTCAACCTTTTATCGATCACGTTTACACTTTCTCCGTTCTCGATCATCGAATATGGTTTCGAAATTATCAAATTGTGGAGGAGACTGGAGCTTTAGCTGAAATTGGTTTGAAAATTTAAAAGCTTAACATATTTGATTTATCGAAAATAAATGAATATTACGTTTTTGGTCCAGGTCCGAGATTCGTCTTGAATCCGATTCGAATATTTCACGGTAGCTTCGGCGGAACTGTTTTGTGGGAGAATCCTCACTACATCGCTCCGAATATGGTGAGCTGCATTGCATTTTTTTAAAAAAAATTTTTCTACGACTTATGTCTCAAAATCTTTTTTCATCCTCATAGCATCGTCGTATAGTGAAACAGAAAGCGAAAATGAAGTTCGTCAGCCGAGTTGAATCGAAAATTGCGGCGGAGGAGCGTAAACCGGAGACCAGCTATAAATTAGCAGATTTCGGTGACGTTTTCGAGACTAAAACTAAAGAGAAAAAAGAACCCGCTTTCGTTCCCGTTATTAAAAAAGCTCGACAGCGTTTGAATAGGAAAAGAGGAAAGAAAAATAAAACAGAAGCGTGAAAATTGTAAAATTAATTTTATAAATAAAACTTGAAAAATGTTAGTTTTCTCCAAAACTTTTTCGGAAATTTTAAGTTTTTTTTTTTTTACGATAAATTCATATTTTAAAAGAACTAGTAGCACGTTAGTAAGTTTTCTATTATAAAATAAAAATAAAAAAAGGTTGCATCGACCGGGAATCGAACCCGGGCCGCCCGCGTGGCAGGCGAGCATTCTACCACTGAACCACCG
>JAQGAZ010003079.1:0-13470 GCA_034692225.1 Polydesmus complanatus
TTTTTAATCATCTTATCGTACGCTTTCTTTTTAATAGTTCTGTTGCTGTATTCCTTGGATTTGATATTCCACAAACACGGCAGAGATTTGTATAGCTCTATAAATTCCGTTAAGAATTTTTTGGGGCAGTTGCGTAAATCATTCGCGATGGCATCTGAAACAAAGTTATAATTAGAAACATATTAAATAAAATATGACATGCAAAGAAGCCTCGACTTCCTATGCGTAATAGTAAATGATTTGGCTAATGGTAAATTATGGATAATAGTAAATTATACCCGAGTCGTTGTCCTGCGGGGCGTTTTTCGGGTGAGTTTCGTTCCAAGATGTGGCCAGTTCGAACGGTTCGGCGCTTTCTTCCCCGTCAAAAGATCGGTGCGATATGTAACGTTTTCGGAAGTTATGGAGCCAGCCCGTGCTGCCTCGAAATTCGTTGAGATTCAAGGCGCGGGCAAATTCTCGGGCTTGCTCGCACAACATGCCGCCGTTCACTTGAATGTCATTGGAGCGGGCTTCTAAAAACCATTTGTAAACCGCTTTATCCACGTCCACGTGATAGCCGGTGCGAATTCTTTTCCGCTCCGGCCCCATTACGTCGCCCTCCAAATTCAATTTGATCTTTTCCTTGGCTTTTAAAATGGTTGACAGCGTCGACGGTTTGATGCCGTATTTTTGAGCCACGTCCTTTTTCTTCATGCCGCTATCTAAATCTTGAAAAATTTTTCTCTTGTCTTCCAGAGAAAGCTGCTTTCTTTTTCGATTCGTCTCGTCCATGATTCACTACAAAATAATTACATTATAACGCTAATAATAAATTTAACTTAAAAACAAACCTACAGTATATAATGCTACTGTGTAATTATTGAATGCAATACAGATAATCTATAGAAAACCCCTTAGATTTTTAATCGAGGATATTGACAACTATAAATTTTCAAAACCGTTCAAAAAATAAAAAAAAAACCGCACGAAATTCTTTGAAAGACCTGGGTATACGGCGTATACTGTACATAGGTTAACTGTGGAATTCCTTCAAATAGGTATCAAAACATCGTAAATGTTGGAAGAGAAAACCTGCAATTTCAACATTTTATGTTAGAAAATTTCGTTACACCGCATCTGTCATATTGTTTTTACTCACGAATACTCAAAATTGTTGATCGCCAAACCGAAAAAGTTCGCTGTAGTGAAAAATAATTTTCTTAGAAATTCAAGCAGTGAAAAAATTTCGCTCTACTGAGAATATTGTACTCCATGACACTATCGTTTGTTGTATCAAACGTTTCACGGAACCCATTGCTTGTCAATTTAAAGAGAGGAGTTGAGAAAGAGGCCCGTAAGTTCTCAGCCGACGGAGGACCGCTCATACGAGCTTACGAAATGATTACTCTTGAAATTCATTTTGTTGCTCAATTCTATACTTGTAATGAAAAATAATAACAAAAGGCAAATTTTAATCTAGCTTTTAAATTAACTTACAAAGAATAAATTATACCGGTCATGATTAAGCAGTTACCGGGCCTGCAAATTCCGTACATAACTTTGTGCTTTTCAGGCTCTAACTAGCTTAAGGCGCTAAAACCTTGAACGGTTCAAGTGCAGCGGCACCAAAGATCTTTGGCGGCACTACTGTTGTTGATCCTAATTACATAACCACAAAAAACTCACGTAGTAGGCCGACTCAACCTGTAACAGTACCAAAGACAAAATTTCAAAATAATCGTTGTTTGTAGAGATTTTACCAATCCTGCAAGCGTTTTTAACTCATTAAGAAATTTTGTTTTCGAGTGGGCCTACTGCAATCATTGACTTAATAAATTTACTGGATACCAGTTTCTTTCTCTATTATATTTGACTTATCAAAATGGTGGAATAACATCTTTCAATGGGGCGATTAAAAAAAAAAGCCTATGGAATTTTACGCACAATTAACATAACTTTGTATTTGTAAATGTCGTATAGATATTGTTATAATCATGATCAATATTCAATATAATAAAAGCCATATACAATATAAAACAAATTTTTACTGGAAAATAATCATTTTTATATACAAAACGTGAATACGTAATTTGTACAGGTTGTTTGTAAAGCAAAAAAAGGAACAACCATAAAGATCTAATTTTCGGGAGGTTGAATATTTTACCATAAGCAATTTACAATTTTTGGTTGCCAATAATAAAATAAAAAAAAAATTCAAATTACTTTGAAAAGAAATTTGCTCCTACTTTCAGTTGGACTTTAACTTTGCGTTTAGATGGCCGCGGGAACACTTTCAATAGTTTTCTCTTCCGTATCCTTCTTAATCCTAGCTGCTTGATATAATCTTTTATTACTTTTCATTTCCATCATTTGGAATTCTTGAGCAAATAACGCTTTAAGCGCTGGAGCGAGCGGAGGCAATTCGTGTAAATCAGACATTGAAACCTGTGCGATATCAAATAAAAACAAATTAGTAAATGTAATTACTGTATGACAATTATAATGCCAAGATATTTTCAACTCTTAACTTACACATAAATTATCAAAAGCGATGCCAACATTATTATTTAGTGTGGTAGATTCTATTCTAGGTACTTTGGGGTAACGTTGACTGAAATGAGTTAACAGTGTAAACTTAGCATTCATCGCTTGCCCTTGTTCAATTGCTTGCGATGTTGTACTAGAATAGAAAATAACGAACCATAAAATTCAGATTAAGTACAATTAAAATTAGTACCGTATATAAAAAAAAATACCTATGCCTCTTCATTTCAGCTTCATCTTTTAATTCATCTTCCATAGTCGCTTCATGGATTAATACATCGCAATCTTGTCCTAATTTAAATAGAAATGTAAATGTTATGATCGTTCGCCATTAATTTTCTTAAACGTTATAATTTTCTATACCTATTTTTAATATCTCAGTAGTGGGCATTGTATCTCCCGAATATACCAATTTCCAATCGTTATTGTGAGTAAATGCCACGCAAAATGCGTGTCTACAATGGCGAGCGAAAACTGTTTCTACCTAAAAATACATTAAAAAAAAATTAATTGGATTTAATATGAAAATTTTTACTGTTAGGCCTGAACTGTTTATAATAAATCCAAAAATAAAAAGAAGGATTAAGGCCAAGTTTGCATTAATTGCTTTGTATTTAAAAAATGACCCGATTCAAACCTTTTTCAATTCTAATTCCTGCAATATTGGTTCATATTCTTGACCAGTACCGGTAGGTGGATCCCTACGCATAAGTGCAGCATTCGGAACTAACCTAAAATGTTTTATTAGCCTCCTTTAAAAATAAAAGCATTTAAAACAAAAAGTGTTACCTAATTTCATCCGTAATTGGTTCATACATTTCGTGATAATTTTGCAGCCACCACATTATTTGTTGTGGAGCAAATAAAACTACCGGTAATAATACTGCACCACGCCGTATGGCTGCTATTTTTCTTTTTTGAAGAATTCCAATTAATCCCTAAATTGAAATAAAAGTTTTAATATGAGGAAGAAAGTATTTTAAATAAATTTAAAAAAGTTACAATATGGTGATCCACGTGTAAATGTGAAATATAAATAGCTTTAATTTTGAGCAGTTCATCATCAATTGCATCACTTCCATAAAACCGATGCATCTGAAAGTAAGTGCCTTCGCTACAATCGAGTAACAAGCTCTTGTCATTACTAAAATAAAAATAAAAAAGTAAGTAAGTATTATACAATCCAGTTATTTAATCATCATCTTACGTTAAGTGGATTAGAATTGCACTGGTATTTCGAACTTTACTAGGGACAGATGACCCTGTTCCTAAAAATAATATTTCTGGATACTGAGCTAAATATTATAAAAAGAGACAAAAACATGTTTAATTCAATAAAATTGAATAAGTAATATAATCAATCAAGTACTGTAATCAATCAATTATCTTATTAAATTAAACAATATAAATGCAAATAAAATAAAAATTTGAATACAGTACAGTAAAATGAAAAATATCAACCAATACTTCCTTACATTTCGAATTTTCTTCTTTAATTGTTTGATTCGTTTGAAGATTAGTCAGCTCGTCAATAAATTCCTGCGACTCCATACAAGTCGCTAAGAAACCTTTTACATCAGCATCCACAACGTGAGTTCTGCAATACCAGTAAAATACATTATCTCAAATTAATAATACAAATCAATTTGTGACTTACATGTCTATTTTATCAAATGGCCGCAAATTGTATCTTAATAGTGTTTGGGGATTAATAAATCTGTCATCTAGATTAAATGTGTTGTCTGGTTCTCTCTAAAAATAATTATTATTATTATACCGTATAAATTCAAATTAAAAGAAAATCTTACTGAACAATTTCCTTTCAGAAGAGGAAATACATTTTCGTTTATTAAATTTAATTGATGCTGAATTTTATGAACAGAAACACTGCTTAGACTATTATTTTTTTCATTTAAAAATAAATGCTGCGTTGTCAAAGGAAATCTTTAAAATAAATGGCATTTTTTAAAAAAAATAATTCTATTAAAATTAATTTAAATAAATTAAAAACCTATTTAACCATTGCTGGTATTTTTGACTGTTGATTATATTAACAGGAGTAAAATGAACGACCAAAGCAGCTATATCACTGTCATCTTCAGCATCTTTTTGGTGCTTTAAAAATTCCGGTTTTTCAAGAAGACTATCTAAAAAGTCTTCGGACGGGCATTCTATCACTAAATAATGAAAATCTATATAGTTTTAACCATATAATTTAAAGATATGTTAGAATTTTATAGTTACCAATAAAAACAGGACAGGGGTCTGGCGGATTTACGACATCACTAGATTTTACCTATAAAAGAACAAGTCAATAAAATAATTATTCTATTCGTATAACTATTAAAATAAATTTTTAAACCTACTACAACTCCATTTGGTAATGTGACATCGTTTCCATCTTTTAATTTTCCTAATAAAGGTCCTCTAAAATGAATAAAATAAAGTTTTATACGTATTATTAAATACAAACGTTCGTTCAAATTAAAAAACCACACTAACCGTGGAACTCCAAAATCTAGACATTTTCCTAAATTTAATTGACCGAATATTACTGTTGGCTAAACAAACAATTACAAAAATCATTACAAAATAAGCGGAACAAAATAATTATAAAGTAGTAGCCTACTTGGCAAATATAAGCGACACAAATGTCTCGGTTTTCTTCTACATTTGAAACTTTACATTTTTTCGCCGGTATTGCTAAAATACGTAAATAAATTAAATAAGCTACTTCAAACCACATTCGAAAATATTCCAAAACAACTTACGAGAATCACTCGTTTCCGTGACCCTGCGAATTAAACTGCCATCAGTCTTTTTATTATAGCAATCGTCGATTGGCTCAAATCCGCTTTGCGAGATTACTTCAACACTTTCTTTTAAAGCTGAATTATCGCGAAATTTACCATAAAATGGCACATATTTCACCTTCATAACATGATCAACGTGCTCTTCTTCTGCTAGGCTTTTCTCACCTACAGGTAGAAATATTACAAACACATTAATTAATTTCGAATTAATTGTCGATATAGTACTGTAATTAATAAGAGCGTCAATTACATATATCTATGTCATTCGCCACCAAAAATCCTTTCGTAATTGCGAATATTTTTGACTGAAAAACAAACAAAATAAATTACAAAACCTAGAACATCAGTATCATTAAAATAATAGTTTATACAATTCCTTCGGGCCCATGTAAAGTTACTTTTGGGATGCCAATACTTTGTAAGGAAAGAGTCAGGCCGGGTAACCCTCCGAAGTTATCCCAACTTCGATGAGTAAAAAAAATGTGATCTAATTTTGATAATTTGCATTTATACTCGTTTGCTAAACGTTGAGTACCTTCACTGCAATTAAATAGAAATCTTAAAAAAAAAAAAAAAAAGCACAATATGTCTTAGTAAAAAGTTTGCCATTTCAATAAATAGAAAGCAATTAAATACAGTACTTTGTTTGATCCGTAAAGACGTAAAGACACCTAGGTGAACCCTCGCTTCCATTTCCTATCACCTGTAAATAGACCTGAGAAGGCGGCCTTCCCTTCGCATGCAGTTGCACGTTGTGTTCATAGCGGGCTTTTCGCAAAGCCGTGTTATCTCTTTTTTTAAGCATGGCTTTGGAAATATTGTTCAACACCTCCCGGTTATGCGACGAATATTGTCTTCTAATAATGGAAATTATTAAAATCTTAAGAGAGGTTTCACGTGTTAGCAACGTACAAGAACGATGCAAAATACTTCTCCACCAAATCATCTCTCGGTGGGGAACAACCATGGGAACAGCTGAGATTTTACTTATCTACGGAAGCTCGGAATGTGTAGATATTTTACGTTTCCAGATAAATAATTGTATTTTGATATTTAAAAATCACTTTAAGTATAATTGATTCCACATTATTATTATTTAAGATGTTACCTACTATGTTATCATTTAAGCAAACAATTTATTTAAAATTCTAAATTATTATAAAACTTGAACTTGCGCAAAAGTGCAATCTTCCAAAAAAATTACTTGCGCTTGCGTAATTATTTATGTAAAACTTTTGCAATTTTAAATAAACTTAAAAACAGCAAATTAAATTTTAACTTAATTTTAAAAAAAAATAATTTCAGTAATAAAAAAAATATATTTTATCATTTAAATTTAAACTAAACAAAACTTCCAAACAACTTTTTTTGCAAGAAGTGCTGTGCCACGTCACATCCAAGAGAAACACGACAAAAGAAGTCACTAAAAACGGTACACGTACATAATACAATTTGGTATAGCATTACTCCTTTATCGTGAGCATCCTTGTTGTGACCTTCAATAACAAGTGTTATTTTTGAAGGTTTCGTGATTGGAGGTTTTGACGGTCATTTCAATGACTTTTTACTAGACGAATTATTTTACCTTGAAAAAGGATGACATCATTCGTAAGTTCATTGGCCATAAACTCTTTTGTCTGTTTTTAAAACTGCTTTATCACAAACTTTTATGTAATGTTTTTTTGACTATCGGTGTTAATTATAATAGTTCGTTTTTATTATCACCTTGATTACCGAAAACTAAAATTTGTTAGGGATGGAGAGCGTCAACGTGCAAACCGTTGAAACTGTCAACAATAATGACGCGACCAGATTAGAAATCGTCAATCACGTCAAAAAATTATTATACACCGTGGAAGAAATCGACGGATTAGCCAGACGAATTCCTCCCGATCTTCAAGAAGATCCCATCGTAAAACGAGGCATCGAATACTTCGAATTGGTAAAAGAATCGCTCAAAGGTTTGGTTTCGTTTCTGGAATCGCCGATCGGTTCGCACACTGCCAAAATCCTATGGAAACACATGAGCCAAGTGCGGACTTTCGTGGAAATTGCTGGTTCCGTAGTGATCGCCACTTTTTTCGTGGTTGTGGGCCAAGAACTTTTGGACGTGAAAAGCGATGAGTTCGACTCGCTCAAAAATCAAATCGAAAATTCGATACAAGTTGTGAGGAATAAGCTGGAAGAAATTGAAGAACGAGTGAATTCAGCAGCTTTGATATTAACGGTATCATTATTATTTTTAATTTTTAAAAATTATTGTATAAATGTATTTTCCTGTTTTAGCGAATTGGACGAAAAGAATACGACCAAAGTCAGGGCTTGCCCGTTTTACTGTTCGATTTTGGTGAACTCGTACGATTGGCCAAACTGGACATAAAAGAATGTGAAGAAGAACTCGAAGAGTCGACTAAGATTATTGATATGGCCATCAGAACGCTCGAAGGTGAAATTTAAAAGGGTTTACATGTTTTTGTAAGGTTTTGTCATTGCAAGGTCTTTAAAATATTACGCTACGCCATGTATTGCATCATCTTCATCATTGAAATGGAAACTGGACATTTTGAAAGTTCGGCGTAAATTTAATGAAGTGCTCGAAGCTATACTCTCTCATCTTTTAAAAACGATAAAATAAGCTTTTAACAGTTATTCATTAACCAATTCCCTTATCAAAATAAAATCAATTTAAAACAATAAAATAATTTAATGAACTCACAAGAACTAATTCCAAGCTTTCTTTTTTTTGATGACGTATTTTGATGCATTTGAACAATTTCTTTTTTAATTATCTATGTCAGTTTGGGGTTTTATAATTGTTTTTATGCTGTAATGTAAGCAAAATTTTGTTTTGTTATGTGATTAAAAATTACTATTATTTTTTTTTTTTAGCACGATTGGTGCTGAATGGAGTTTTTGTAGGAGGTTCATTAATTGCTGGATATTATGGGATATATCTATTAATTAAAAAAAATATGCTCAACCCTTATTTAGGAATATCTATAGGTAATAATTCTCGATTAATCTATAATAATTATAACGATAAATATTGCAAACTGAAAATCAAAGTATCCAATGAAAATGTTTATGTAAAACAATTTCTTTTTTTTTTTTTAGGAGTTTTGGCGTCAAAAATTGCGGTTTGTTTTAAAGTTCCTCGAAGTAGAAAACTACGCGAAGACTTTTTAGGTTATAGGGATACGCAAGCGAATCTTCAAAAAGCTTTAAATCGGATGAGAACCCGATTGGAGAGCCACGAAAACGCGGCTTTAAATTTCTCTTAAAATAATGTACCTGGTGCCGTGATTTTCATAATATTTTATTTTTTCTACGTTTTTTGAAAAATGTAAACTTACATTTTGTACTTCATCTATTTACCTCATCTTAAATATTTTTAGAAAAGTTTTTTTTTTAAAGAAATAAGTACCGATACCAAAAAAATTTTTTTGGACATTGTGTGTTCTTTAAACTCTTCCCAATACCATTTTTATTTGGAAAAAAAGAGAATTATTTTTGAATAAAATTTTGTAATTTCTTTAAATATTGTCAATGTCATTAACTTAATACTGTATTATTTTGAGGGCCGCATTGTTTCTATATAATCTATTCTTATTACTTTTTAATTACTTTAGATGATAAAAAAGATGGTTTTTAATAGGTCTTAAGTTTTAACACCGTCGTGCGTAGAAACCCTAAATTTTTTCTTGTAAAACTTACCAATTTATCCCGTTTTTTCTGTTGTCAAAATAATAATTTTGACACCTTTTAAGATCCCTGGGTTTGGAGTTTGGGCCAATCGCTCCTACCTGACTCTCTTCACGTTTTCCACGGTGTGCATTCCCAAATCGTCTCCTTCCCCTCCATTAGGTGCAACATGGTTTAAGTAATTTTAAATTTCATCACGGACCACTTTTTTAAGAAATGAATTATATGAACTATAGATAAGGCTAACGGCCAATCTTCCCTTCCAATTTGCCTGGTGCTGCACCGATCAAATAACTTCACTGAATTACTGTATTTGTCGAGTCAAACGTTGAGTTATTAGTAAGCAGTTTTTTTATTTTTATATAAACATTTAAAAATCTGTTTAATATTCAACAATAATTATTTTCATTCTTCGAATTTGCTCGATATAAACCAATAACTTAGTGTCAAAAAGAAAAGGTAAAATTCATTGGGAATGCGTAATGCGCATTCTTTTATTCATCGGCATAAATGTTATGCATAATTAGGATCGAGGAGCTTGGGTCGATTCGTAACCCAAAAAGTGTCAATCAGATTGTTTTCGAGGCGTTTCGTAGTAAGATATGACTGGGGCACTGACTAACTTGTCGGTTTAAATCGTTAACAAATGTTTGATATTCATTTTGATACAAGTCAGTGGTGGTACCGTTGGAAAATTCTTCGATCATTTGTTTCAAGTATTTTTCAGATAATTCATTTCCTGTACATGTACTTAATTTCAAATGCAGAGATTTGGTATACACCAACTTAGATCGCACCTCATTCAATTGTTGAGCTAGAAATTTGGCGTTGTCCGCGTAACTAATTATTGGAGCTGTTGAATTGCGGCACTCGCGTCCAACAGCTGCGATATTCTTTTTCAATTGTCCATCCAACAATCGAAACTCTTTCAAGAGGGCGCTGATTTTATTGCTGGCGAGGTGTCTGTTGTTGGTTAGACAGGACTCGGTACACCGCTTCAACACGCTTTGCATCCTCATTCGCTGATTGCCATAAACCAAGACGAAGTTGATTAAGTTTGCGGTTGTAATTGGAGTGTTGATGGGAAAGCTCTCGCTATTACTTTTTCTACAAGAAAAAAGGTATGTGTTAATTGAAAAAATATATTATTAAAATGACTTACCTATTGCTTGGAAACAATATCACTTGTGGATAATTTTGTATAGTAAATTCCCATGGGAGATCATTTTCGTCTCCATTGATTCTAAGATAAACAATAATTATTATTGAAACCGATGTTAAATATTGTATTAATAAAATCTACCTGGTAAATAGTATATCCGAAGATTTAAAATATCTAGAAACCATGAGATAAATATGATTAATAGTAAAACATGAACCGCACCACCAGGCGTAAATCAGTAAAACGACATCCTATAAAAACAAAATAATTACTTAAAATCCAGTAAAAACCAGTTTTAAATAAATACTGTACTTTATTAGTGTTTATGACTACGTCGTAGAAATTTCTGCTCGTGACTTCTACAACACTTTCAGTCTCTTCTAATTGATTCGTATACTTTAAAGGTATATTCAGAGATTGTCGGAATCTTGGTAGTTCTTTACTGGTAAAATTTAATATAAATTTACCTGGAAAATAATTTTAAAACACGGGATTACAATTTCAGTCACACAATTACATAATAAAAGCAATAATTATAATAACTTGCTTAAACTCTGAATAGTCACTTCTTTCGTCAAAACATGATAGGTTTCATGCTGAAAAGAATATGAATTAAACAAGTTTAATGTTGCGCAATATTACTACTGTACTTTGGAATTAATAATGGCCACAGCTGTTTTGGTAGGCACCGACGTTACGTTAATACCAATTTTCTCGAATAGAAAGCCAGATCTTAAACTGTCCATCGCGATGAAATTGAGCGATCTATTAGTCCGACATCCCTGACTAGTTAAATGCACATCTATATTCTCCGCACTGGTTCGAATGGAATCAAATCCTAGATGAACATCGGAATGATTGAGTAAGGCGAACTTTAACATGTGTGGATTTACACACTTGTAGGTGTGGCTGTAGATTTCATCCACCTTCGTATAACGGCACGCTTGAAAATAATAGTAGGCTACGTTATATCTCAAATACGACGTTTGACACCCGAAATGATTCCAATCTTGAAGAACGGACATTTCACGATCAAGTACTCGGCATAAATTATTCTCAACAATTGGAATTACATCGCTAATCACACACGCCGAATACGTTGTTTTCGATGACAGGGAAACACAACATTGAGGTTTATATTCGAGTCGGCAGTAACTGTTTTGTGAGCTGCTTTTTCTATCGCTGGTCAAACGATTACCGGTAGCTTCAGAAGTTGATTTTTGCCAATGAGAACGAAGGGCTCGAATTGTGCCACTTGTTTGAGCTGAATTATTGCAATCCATGTATTCTAAAGCTATCTCTTTCAACTAGAAGAAAAATAAGTAATATTAAATGTTCTTGCCGACTCGTGAAAATAAACAAACTTGCCATATAAAAATATGGTGATCGATCCAAGTTTGCTGTCACAAACCTAGGAGTTAACATGACTAGCGTCGGTCTCGTGGAATCAAAATACGTAGATAAACGATTGGACTTGGCACCCAAAAGTGATACCCATTTTAATGCCTAAATTAAACCAACATTTAATTGATCTTATTTAATTGGTTAAATTTAAAAGGTGATTACTTGAGTTTTATTAATAAGCACCCAATTCAGTAATTTTTGATACGTAAAAATTCCACTTTGATTGTAAACCTTAAAAAAAAAAAATTAAATTACACGTACAACGCAGTTAAGTGAAAAATGTAACCCTACAATTTTTCCATTATAGTTATACATAACGACATTTCCATTGCTTGGTAAAAGAAAGTTAAAGGCATCTTTAGCATTTGACACAACCGCGAAAGCAATTAAATGCTCCGGATCTATTAAATAGATTATAAATACACGCGGTTAAATTTCGGGTTTTTAAAATTTACTTACGAACCTTTTTCTAAACATTTTAAGGCAGCTGAATGAAACGTCAAATATCCATCAGGCATAGAAAAGGATCCAAAATCAAAATAACCGACAACTACAACCTTAAAAGATAATTAGGCTACATTTTATAAGAATAAACATTCGGGCTAAAAAAACTTTTATAGAGCAAGCAAATTTACGTCTCGTTTAACCATCAACCGAAATAAATCTTCCTGGTCGTGTATCACATTGATTGGATTAATAAAGTGGTGTAAAAACTGAACTAGATGAGGGAATGTAGGAGTTCCGTGGAATGCGATTCCTTTCCCATTATTGTGATAAGCGATTAATAAAGGAAATGAGCGGATTTTGGGAAAATGTTGTTTGCAGTCGCCAGTTGGCCACCAACAATTAACCGCAGCGAAATAAACCTGAAACGAAATCATTACACTAATAAAATGTTGACGTTATAATTATCGCGCGCTCGGAACATTATATTTATACCTGATTGTAATAATATCTAGAAGTTTTTTCAAATTCAGCACGAACGTCCATGCTAGTTGCATCCCACGGAGCGTAAAACATAATAAACGTCACGTCTGAATATTGAACTTGTTCAAAAGCGTGAAATACATCTCCCCAAAAGTGATCCACTACGAGTGAATTCGGCGAAAAAAATGGACGTGGAAACGACGTCTTCTTCGTCTTTAAAGGGCTGCAGAAAATGTATTCATTAAATTAATTAATAATAATCCTAAAATTGTAAGAAAAAACAAACAACAAATTTTGTTGATCGATGACGTTTCAACTTATCTAATATTTTTTTTTCTTACACTAGAATGCATTACCTCGTCTGAATAATAGCTGTATAAGTGATTAATAACGCTATTATAACAGATAAAACTGCTTTTCTTCGATGAATCATTGCTTTATACACTTTTCGAGCGAGTTTGCCACGTGGAAAGTAGATGTTTCGATCTTGGTTTGGATCCTCAGTTGCAGCTGTTTTTATTTCATCTTCCACCTCCATAATATTCAATCCATTCTCCAAACTTTGCCCATTTCATTTAGATAAAGTATTTTAATAGTATTTACAGCTTAGAATTTAACTACGAATAATAGTTACATGAATAACAATCATAACATTTGATAATAATTTACAAAGGGTCATAGCCTTCGAGTTACGCTATGCCCATGTCGTCTACCGTGTCGGGGGAAGGTTACGTACTGCAATGCAATTTGCTGAAGTAGTCGAATGGGTGCATTCAGAAAATGTGATGTACAGTTAACGTGACCATTTATTTTTTGACTCAAACCGGGACATCGGTTAATTTATGTCAATTAGTAAGGTCGATTCATAAAGGAAACTCAATTTTGATTTCGCTATTTAAGCTTGCCCATCTGAGCCATCTTATACATTTTGATGAG
>JAQGAZ010003080.1:0-13469 GCA_034692225.1 Polydesmus complanatus
TATGAGACGTGAAACGAAAGTGTAATACAGTAATAATTCATATGACAGATGGGGGTGGGGGAGGGGGGGGGGGGGGCGGGGAAGTAAACTGGCGACTAAAATTTTACGTTCACATTAATAGAGATTTGCTAATAAATGTAAGAACTGGCGACTAAAATAAATCAAAGTTTAATAAAACAATATAAAAAATCCCAGCACAAAACTTTTTGACCCGAAAATAAAATGAACTTAAACTAAGTCTTAAATATTAAAAGTAAAGCTTAAAACTAAATGTAAACCCAAAAATAAATTTAAACTCTGACCCAAAAAATAATTAAGTTAGAACTTAAGCCTGAAATTTCAACTACGATCAGCCCTGAAAAGTAAAACCCTATGCATATTTCAAGATATGTTGGTTAACATATTTTTTGTCTCTTTCCTAACAGTAAACTTAAATTCTAGAATCCAATAAACAGCGAATAAATCTTGGGAATAAAATATTTCTTAAACTAACCCGCCTTCAACCTCTCATTACGTCATTACGCGCCATTTCTTCCACTATTTTCGCCTTCGTAACATTAAGCTACAGTCTTGAACAGCACTTTATTTTTAAATTTTATGAATTAAAATGTATTTCTTGCTAAATTTTAAGTAGTTGATAATATGTAACATTAGGTTGAGGGTATTTGCCGAGCGGTTCGGTCAAGTTCGGTGGAGGATTACTGAGTTCTAGGAACGATTTTCGTTCCAAATGCGCGGTAGACTCATGCTCCGATGGTGTTGAGGGATATATAAAGGAAGAGCAGCTAGTAATGAAATCGGAGTAGGAAGAGAGGTACTGAGTATGGTTGACGTAGGGAAGCTAGCGCCCTGCCAGACTGTTCATGGGAAGGCTCTTTCGTTCTTGGATACAAACGTTGCTACCCTCTCGTTCGAGCGAAAAGACAGTCTGGCCACCTGTCCTAGTAGTTCTTACTCGAGGTGTTAGGGATGTGCGTGTTCTCGAAATCTCTAAGGTTGAAGCCTTTGCGAGGAAATCCCTGAGTTTGATGTTTGACGTGAGCACTGACGCTTCCATGGTACAGCGACAGCTCGTTCGCCGAAGATGTCCTAGGGTTGAGATCTGAGCGGAGGAATCCTTTTTGCTAAATTTTAATACGATTCAAAAGTAGAGAAAAAAAAAAAGATTCAAATCCGAGGTGATAGATTCAAATTGTTTAAAATATAATTATTACTATTCAAAGTGGAATGAAGAAAAATTGATCGCAAAAGACGTAGAGCACGTAAAGGTAGGCTACTATCATAATTCAAAAAGATGGAAACCTTTCAGATTCCATATGTTTATTATTACGGATTGTTTCGTTAAAAATTCTTGTTCTTTTTCATAATAATAATAAATTATTTATGCGAATACCCAAAAATGTTAAACTAAAATAATGCCAATAACACAATCTTTTATTTTTAACAAATTTCAGTAATGTTCCAACAAAAACCTTTCCTATTATTTCCTCAACAATCACTACTTTTGTTTCTCAAAAATGTTTCTCCCATCTAAAAATTAATAATGTTTGGCAGCTATCAAAAACCCACAAGTACCACCCGGAAGTTGACTTACGTCTTTTTGGGTCCTTGCTGCTCCACTCTGGTGGCTAAACCGAAGTCGCCCACCTTGAGCACCATGTCGTCAGTGAGGAACATGTTCCCGAGTTTCAGGTCTCGGTATATCACATTCTGCTTATGAATGTACTCCACGCCGTCCACCAGCTGCTTCATGTAGTAGCACACTTCCGGCTCCGTCAAACTAGACCAGTTCTTCATCACGTGAACCAGAGACTGAAAATAAAATAAACACACAAAAAAATTTGATTTAATAAAAATAATAAAGTGTACGGCGCATGCACAGAGCGTTTAATTTGGAACGACGAGATTTATGCTTTTCAAGGTTGAATTTTATTATTTTCACCGGTTTTTGTCATTTTAATTTTTAAGGCCAACCGCATTCCCCACCCCCAACAAACACCCAACCCACCCCCTCCTCCTCCTCACTACGTCATTTGCATAATTATTAAGCGAAGGGCATGTAATTGAGCAAAAGAGAAAGGAAAAACTCGTTTGGACAAAATTAATTCACTGACGATCTCCATTGGCTTTGCACGCAGAAGCGTCAGAGTTGCGAGCCGCGAGTTTTTAGGTCTTGAAATATCATTAGCGCGAGTTTTTAAATATGAAAATTCCGTTTGCGCGAGTGTCTAGGTCTGGAAAATTCATTTGCGCGAGTTTTTAAGTATGTAAATTCCATTTGGGCGAGTGTTTAGGTCTAGGAATTTCATTTGCGCAAGTTTTTAAGTATAAAAACTCTATTTGCGCGAGTGTTATAAACAGAGAATTTACTTACCGGTTCAGTTTTGATATAATTTAAAAGATTATGACTCTTTTAAGAGTAGCTAAACTGGTTTCATTTTAATCATTACAAGTAACGGGCGCAATCTTTTAATGAGTTAGGCCTATATCGTTTTCGAATAGTAAAATAAATTTAAAAAAAAAAAAAAAAATGCTGTACTTTCTTTTAAAACAGTTCCTATTCATATTAAAATAAGTTTTACCTGTTTAACTAAATCAAATAAATTTTACGGCTGGTCAAATTTGGTAAAAACTGATAACAATTATCCAACATTTGCGGTAAAAGGTAGGGTTGACATTGCTGAGAATCAATTGAGCATGAGATGAAATGCAACAGAGAAGAGAGGGTCTTCAGTTGATTCTTGGTTCTAGAACAATTCGGATCCTACAGGCGAAAGTTTGTTAAAAAACGGCGAGTAAGAAACGTGTCATCCAGGTGGTGTCATCATTTAACTCACTGTGAAAACCAACTCGCTAATCTAGTAATTTAAGTTTAAAAAGTTGATTAAGCGAGATTTGTGTTGGTTCATTTCATACTAATTACCTTTTCGTTAAAAGTTAATGACTTGCCCTCCGGATTCTTAAAACGAATTGGTAATCATTGTCAATCTCTTGGATTGTGCTCACACAAGGTTTTGCCCGATCCCGATAAATAAAAAAAAAATTTTCTTTTTCTCACATAATAATGTCGCAGACAACGAGATCGCCGAAAACCTCTGCACCGAATAAGCCAACAGCAAGCTAAACTTAACTCGAATTTCTGGAAAAGTAATAAAATGCTGATTGTACAGATGTTAACTAGACGAACTAAATTTAACTCTGCGGTTAGAATCAATGAGTTCAGTAATTTCATGTCTTCTTAAGTTTTCCTTTTGGTGATTGTGAATTTCTTTAGTACTGAATGAGGACAGAACGAAATACACAGAATTTTATGGCTTACAACGTAAACATATTCGTTGATTGCCCTCGAAAATTCCTAATTTTTATAAAAATAACCAATCCTCGCACATTAAAACCAAAATATTACTTTTAAACAGTTAGTAATAACTTTACCTTAATTATGATCCAAACTCTAAATCATGACATCACGCAAGATCGTAACTCCAGACCTCCCAACTCCAGCAGAACAATGAATTCACTACCATAGACAGTTTCCCTCCCCAAAGGAACAAATCCCTGCCATGAATTCTATTAAAAAAAAGATATTCACAATAATTATCAACACTTTATAAACCTTAATAACTCGGATATTAGAGTGACTACACTAGGTATTACATTTTGCTGTCGTGATTTTGAAACCAAACTCAATAAATTTCTTATCTAAAAACCATGCCGATGTTTCGGATATCCGTGATCAGGAGCTCGTACTAAAACTAGTGTCGTGAATATTATTTTTGCGAGAGCGCTGCTTCTGTAACTTGTGGCACTCGAATAAATTATCATTACTAAGTTTGATACTAAATAAAATAATAATATTCCCTTCATCATCAGTGATGCACTGATGGTGAAAGTTATAAGTTCTATGATCCTAGGCTGGCTTCCGAAAATACAATGCACGTCTCACGCCAAATTTTTAGATTCTACATAAATCTATTATGAGTAAAGCAGAAGACATTAGATTGTTGGATTGACAGGCGATTAATCAGGTGTATACAAACTGGATCGATCGTTGAATGTAAGCGTTTGACTTGAGCTCAGCTCCACATCATCGGCTGTAATCGTCTAACATTTCCCCAAAGAATTAAGTAATTGATGGATCCCCGGTAGCTCGAGCTATATAATAATAGATGCAAACTAGCTTACCAATTAAATGAAATAAAAAGATGACTTACAGTAGGCAGTTCTGTTATCGAATTTGTTCTTAAAATTCGCGTTTCATTCTAGAGTAGGTTCATCAACATGTTTAATTTTCGACCCTTAAATTTATGCCTGCAGAAACACACAAAATAATACCTAAATAAAAAATAAAAAACTACGCAAGAAACATATACTGCGTGGAGATATTGGAAAGAATTAAGAGACAAAAATAGATGCGACATTTAATAATTTGTGATACCTGTTCAATCAATATGCGGTGACAGCCGAAAAAATTCCGCGCAAAATCCGCATCGTGCTGGATCCAATGGCAAATTCCAAATCTATTTCAGCGTAAACCATATTATAATTATTATAAAATGTTAATTTATACACATAATACACCATCAACTTTTAATGATAATAATTATCGTTACTCACAAAATTTTCGTTGTTTCTGTTGGCTCTTTCGCATTTCGTAAAATTAAGCTCTCCGAAAACATCAGTCGACCTGCCACCATTACTGCACAATAGCAACGTGCGGCCGCAAGCAGCACCTATTCGCGCATATGACGTCATCACTGTCACGAAAATATAAATATGATGATGTCATCAAATATACCAATGTTTTTTATCACTGTACATGTACTGTAGGCTACAGTATTACCAAAGATCTCATCTTCTTCTTGTCAAGTTCTAACTGCTGTTCGATTTGTTTCATGCGAAATGACGTCTGGAGTTTCCGAGTTCTGATTTGGGTTCCAGTGTTTTTTTTTTTTTTGCATTTTAAAACATTCTTTTATTTCGACTCATTTTCTAGAAATGTATATTTTTCGCATACACCTTAATCAATGGGTCGCGATTACAAAACAGTTAAAAAAAATCGTTAATAACTCGGAAACCGGAAGTGCTAAATAAAAGCAGATTTCAAATTTTTGTTTAGAACATCGCCTTACATAAAATATGTAAATATAGAGCGATTCAATAAGATTAAACACTAAATTAAGTACTAAAAACATTCTTTATTAAGTGTGTGGGAGGGGGAAATTGGAAAGTGA
Source organism: Polydesmus complanatus (assembly GCA_034692225.1). Lineage (NCBI taxonomy): Eukaryota > Metazoa > Arthropoda > Diplopoda > Polydesmida > Polydesmidae > Polydesmus > Polydesmus complanatus. The sequence goes on from JAQGAZ010003080.1 coordinate 5,232, forward strand.
GAATGTGTGGGGAGGTTTAGAGAGTTGAAAGGAATTTAGATACAAATTAAACAATATTTTAAACAAATTAGACTAAACATTACCAAACATTTTCAACTAAAAATACGCAAGTTTTTATGAAAACAAACAAATCGGTTTAAGAAGCGATTTGTGAAAGAAATATGTATTTCCATTTATAGCATAATTATTTTTTTTTTGTTTTTTATTGTTTTTTTTTTAAAACAATTAAATGAAAATAATAATAATAATGCTCAAGTGTTAACACAAAAAACTACCAGTAACAGGCCTGTCTATTTCTTTTTTTTAAGATTGTACGTGTATACAACAAATCAGGCATGACACAATATATTATAAATTAAATTATATTGTTATTACCAACTACAATTATTTTATTTCTAATTCAAATTATATTATTATTATAAATATATATAAATAAATATTATAAATTATATTATATTGTTATTACCAACTACAATTATTTTATTTCTAATCTGGCTAATTTTTTTTAAAAAATTTATATTTTTTAACTGAGGTGTAACTGCAAAAGGAAATGGCAAAAATTTAAACTTAAAATTTACACTTAAGTTTGACATTTAATCATTAGTTATCTAGCAATTTCTTAGAATTATTAAATTAGGTTATATATTTGCATACTTTTGTAGGCCTAAAATAGATTTGCCTTAAACCTGCATCAAAAATCAATTTTTCTTGTAAATTATTTGACATTAATGACTGTCATTTTAAACTTTTCAAGCAAATTGGGGAAAGGGTAGGATTGCGCTGAGCTTTCTTAGAATTATTTTGTACTGTAAGTGGTTCCACCAATCTACCACCTACACCAGAGCTGTTTTGTGTGCATTGCTGTTATTCTTGCCCTTATTAAATTTAAAGGTTAATTATTAAAGATTATTATTTACTAGTCATATGCCACATCTTCCTGTACTCGCCTTTGCAGTGCATTATCAAGATAGTGCACAACACTAATGGCCTTTTCGATTAGCTCCATGAGTGCAGTTTTCTACTGTGACTCTTAGAGGCCAACTTTTTTAAAAAGTGGGGGGAGAAAATCCCAGATCACCACCCCACCCCTGTCATTTATCCCCACAGAACTTCATGCCCTTCTACACCCATTAAGAGAATGATGAATGTGGAAATTTAATACTAGTTTTTCTCATTTTTTTTATTTTTCCTATCTAGTTTTACAATTATTAATATTATAGAGCACTTTTTTTTGCAGATCCAAAGCCGATTCAACAAGTTCTCCTCCTGGGCCCAAAAAGAAAGTTCGCTACAATGAAGAGCCATAGAGATGTCCAAAGTGCCCTAATGTGGCATTTGCGGAACATGCCATGGTGCACCACGAGTTTCAGGAGCATGGTGCTGGAGTAAAGCACTATCTTCAAAACTGCAACTTTTGTAGTAAAGATTTGGGACTGTGTGGGAACTGGAAGGACACCGGCAATCACACATGGTGATCACTGAATGCAGTGTAAGAGTATGGTGTTTGTGGCTCCTGTGCGATACCACCTGCAGTTCGAAAAAAAAACTGATTTATTATTTCCACTCCCACACAGGGTCAAAGCCACACAAGTATGGCCATTTCGGGCTTCACACTACGCAAAGATCAAACATGCAACATCACTACTGGAGAAAGCATTCTAGGGAACGTTATCAGGATACTTATCAAACTGAAGGTAATGAATAATTTAAACATGGGACTGAAGCAAAGCACCCTGAGGGCCATCCTTAAAACTGCAAACTTTGTAGTCAAGATTATGGGACCGTCTGGCAGCTGTTTGGTAATCTTTGTCCAAAGCCAACATGTCTGTTAACCTGTCTCGAGCAATTTGGTCACAGCATTACATCTTTGTTGTCAGGGGTGCACAGATTTTTGTGACTGCGGATAAGAATTGAACGGTTTAAAAAGGTAAGAATTAGCTATTTTTTATTTTATTTGAATCAGTTAATACAAGTTAAAACGCAGCACGTTTGCGGGTTTAACAGAATAATCGGACTTGTATTGTTATGCCTTACATTTGTTTCCACCAAACTTTATTAGGTAAGCCATACAGGGTTTCTTAAAGACTCAGATGTGTAAATTGTTAGTTGTTTTTTTAGGTGCTCTGCCAACTCCATTTCCAGAATCAGCAGACACCAACAACCAAGCAGCCACAGCCACACTAGAGCAAAGCCATGGAGAGCAAGGAGAGATGGGGTTATGGGGCATCAGTCAGAAGCACCAAAGCAAGACTCAAATGTGTAAATTGTAAGTTGTTTTTTTAGGTGCTCTGTCAATTCCACTTCCGGAATCTGCTGAGCCAGCAGTTCTAATGGGAGGAAAGCCCAGCTCCAAGTCTAGTGATCCGCTGTGTGACCAAGAGCGAGGAGCGAGCTTGGAGGGACGCCTCCATTGACCTCTACAAGGTGTACTCAACTTCTACTCCACTTCATGTCTTGGTTAAAATAAGAAATAAATAGGCGGAAGCCACTTTGGACCTCTCAAAATATGAGCTCAGCTGCGTAGCCAGTCTGCTTAAAATGTTCTTGGAAGAACTTCCCAAAGATGCCCTGTGTAGGAGCACATTTTGAGACAGCGTCATGTGCTGTGACCTGTGTGACACTCACGTTTCAACATTTGTCGAAATGAGAGCACACCATCTGGCCCGCCATCCGAAGCTATGTAAGCCAGAGAACCCTAAAAGGGCTTGGCTTGCTTGCGGCATTTATGGCAGCCTATTTGAGGGGCCCGACAAATTGGTGGCGCACACCATTGCAGCCACACCAGAGCGAAGCCATTTGGGTGTCAACAGTGCAACTTCACCAGCGTGAGGAGAGATGGGGTTATAAGGCATCAGAGTCAGATGCACCAAAGCAAGACTCAAATGTGTGAATTGTTGGTTGTTTTTTTAGGTGCTCTGTCAATTCCACTTCCAGAATCAGCAGACATCAACAACCAAGCAGCAGTAAGCCCACATGGCACTGCAGGGTAGTTGTTGGGTGTTCATACAAGACACTGCATGTGAATGCCCAGCACTCCCATGAGAAAATGTGGGATCACACTTCTGGTCACAGTGTCATGTTGAGCTGCAACCTGTGTGACACTGATGTTTTCACCTTAGTTGAAATGGTTCGTGTGCAAGCCCAAGAACCCCAAAGTGGCTTGGCTTGCTTGTGACATTTGCGATGGCCTGTTTGCTGGGCCAGACAAGTTGGTGGCTCACTGTCACAGCCACACCGGAGCAAAGTTGTTTGGGTGTTGACAGTGCAATAAGAAGCTCATCTTTAGGTATATTAAAGTTAAAAGGTTATTTATTAAAGAAAAAACTTCTTAATGTGTTGTTGTTTAGTATTTGGAATGGAGCTGAGCCAGCAGTTTAAATGTGAGGAAAGCCCGACTCCAAGTCTAGTGATCCGCTGCATGACTAAGATCAAGGAGTGAGCTTGGAGGGATGCCTCTGTCAACCTCTACGAGGTGTACCCAACTTCTAATCCACCTCATGTCTTGGCTAAAATGAGAAATAAGTGGGGGAAGCCACTTTGGATCTCTCAAAATATGAGCTCAGCTGCATAGCCAGTCTGCTTAAGATGTTCTTGGAAGAACTTCCCAAAGAAGCCCCATGTGGGAACACATATCGAACACATCATGTGCTGTGACCTGTGTGACACTGACATTTCAACATTAGTCAAAATGAGAGCACACTGTCTGGCCTGCCATCCAAAGCTACATAAGCCAGAGAACCCCAAGAGGGCTTGGCTTGCTTGCGGCATTTGTGGCAGCCTGTTTGAAGGGCCAGACAAGTTGGTGGCTCACCATCGCAGCCATGCTAGAGCAAAGCCATTTAGGTGTCAACAGTGCTAAGAGAGATGGGGTTATGGAGCATTAGAGTTGGATGCACCAAAGCATCATGGAGCCAGTCATTGTGGACCTAAATCATGCTTTAGGTAATTCCTGGAACTGCAGGGAGGTAGCCCGGTGTCATTACAAGACACAAGATGTGCTAGCCTGAGGCCACTACGAGCAAACGTGAGAACACAGTAAGAGACGCAGCATCATGTTGAGATTATTATTTCCTAGTCAAATGCCACATCTTCCTGTACTTGCCTTTGCAGTGCATTATCAAGATCCCAGTCCTCAAGCTCCACCTGTTCAAGGGGGAGTGGGGGGAGAAAATCCCAGATCTCAACCCTACCCCTGTCATTTATCCCCACAGAACCTCATGCCCTTCTACACCCATAAAAATGAATGTGGAAATATAATACTAGTTTTTCTCTTTTTTATTTTTCCTATCCAGTTTTACAATTATTAATGTTGTAGAGCACTTTTTTTTGCAGATCCAAAGCCGATGGGCCCAAAAAGAAGGTTCGCTACAATGAAGAGCCGTAGAGATGTCCGAAGTGCCCATACATGACATTATCGGAATATGCCATGGTGCACTATGAGTTTCAGGTGCATGGTGCTGGAGTAAAGCACTATCTTCAGAACTGCAACCTTTGTGGTAAAGATTTTGGGATTGTGTGGGAGCTGGAAGGACACCGGCAATCACACATGGTGATCACTGAATGCAGTGTAAGATTACGGTGTTTGTGGCTCTTGTGCAATACTACCTGCAGTTTGGAAAAAAAACTTGATTTATTATTTCCACTCCCACGCAGGGTCAAAGCCACACAAGTATGGCCATTGCAAGCTTCACACTGCGTGAAGATCAAACATGCAGCTTCACTACTGGAGAAAGCATCCTAGGGAATGTTATCAGGATACTTATCAAACTGAAGGTAATGAATAATTTTCCTAACTCTGAAAATTAATTTAATTTTTTAAGCCAACTTGGCACTGCAGGGAGGTGGCCCGGTGTCATTACAAGACACAAGATGTGTTAGTTCAAAGCCACCACGAGCAAATGTGGGAACACAGTAGGAGACGCAGCGTCATGTTGAGCTGTGACCTGTGTGGCAAAGACTATCTGACATTAGTTGAAATGAGAGCGCACACTGTCGGGCCCGCCATCTCAAGCTCCACAAGCCAGAGAACCCCAAGAAGGCTTGGCTTGCTTGCGGCATTTGTGGCGGCCTGTTTGAGAGGCCAGACAAGTTGGTGGCTCACCGTCGCAGCCACACTGGAGCGAAGCTGTATAGATGTTGACAGTGCGAGTTTACCTGCACAAAGAGAGATGGAGTTATTGGGCATCAGAGCTGGATGCACCAAAAGATCTTGGAGCCGGTCATTGTGGACCTAAACTGTGCTTCAGGTAAATTATTCTAAAATAAAACCTCTCTACAGAAGATTTTTTTTAAATAAGCCAACATGGCGCTGCAGGGAAGTGGCCCAGTGTCATTACAAGACACAAGATGTGTTAGCCCGGGGCCACCACGAGCAAACTTGAGATCACGCTTGGAGATGCAGCGTCATGTTTAGCTGTGACCTGTGTGGCGAAGACATTTCAACATTAGCCAAAATGGAAGCACACCATCTGGCCCACCATCCGTAGATGCGCAAGCCTAAGAACCCCTAGGTGGCTAGGCTTGCTTGCAACATTTGTGACACCCTGTTTGCTGGGCCAGATAAGTTGGCAGCTCACTGGTGTAGCCACACTGGATCGCAGCCATTTGGGTGTCGACAGTGCAACTTCACCAGCTTGAGGAGAGATGGGGTTATGGGGCATCAGAGGAGGATGCAATAGGCCACCCTGGATCCGGTCATTGTAGACATAAACTGCGCTTCCTGTAAGTAATCCTTGGAGACCACCGTTTCATCATCTAATTTTTTTTTTTGTATTTTTTATTTTAGATTCGGAGTAGACTCAAGTTCAAGGAGAGCAGAGCCACCACCTAATAATTATACCATATAATAATTATGCTGCTGGCTAAATTCATGTTAGACAACCGTTGTGCTCTATGATGATACTATTAAGCGTTGCATGATCTACGATTCCTTTGCTGTTTATTGGACTCTGGAATCTGGTCATAGTGAACCTAATTTGTGCTTCAGTTAATCTACCCTACAATAAAACCTATCTATGGAGACCAAATTGATCATTCACATTAAGGTAAAACTGTAATTGTTGTAGCTTTTGACCTTTTGAGTAGAATTGTATTAGTAGAAATTATAATCAAGTATTCAAATGGAGGCCTCTATTGAAATTGTGACCAATTTGACACATTTGTAGTGGTCTCCAAGTGAGAGGTGATTTTGGTGGGAAGATGGTATTGTATAGAGATTTTATTTAATTTTTTTTTTAATTTTTATGAGTAAAATGGAGGAAGACTACTCTCTATAAAGAGAATAGTTTTACTATACATGCAATTATATTGATTGTTTGGGCCCTCAGCACCCTCCTGAAAAAAACTAATCCAAGATGAAACACCCTATTTTGAATCGTCATATTGAGTAAAGTTTTCCCCATTTATTTTTTAATTTCACTTATCATTTAAAGCAATGTAATCCACAATCTCACTTTTTTTTAGTCAGTAATTTTTACAAAAATTAAAGTTAATCATTGCATCATAGTAATTATTATGGTTTGTTAATGTTGAAGAGCCCCAGCATTGTAGAGCGAGGCTCCACCCATCACTAAATAAGAGTTCGGCTCATTTCATCTACATTTATGCTTTTAGATTCATAAAACAAACATTTCATTAAAAGTGTGAAATTTGGTTACTGGTATTTGACATGGCGTAATAAAAATGTTCGCAATTGCTGGCATGTGGCACTTGAGAAGTGACACTAAATTTTAAGGGCCACATTTTAGTCATTTCCTTTCACGGTTACACCTCAGTTAAATATAATTGTAAGAATTATTCTCTCATTTTATGAGAATACGAGATTTTCTCATCATAATAATATTACAGACTAAATTACCGTGCGTAATAAAACAGACTAGCGCAAATAATAATAAAATAAATATTGAGCTTTAACTCACCCAAATGTTTTGTTTCGGGAGTGCCTGATGACGATCACTTCTTGGTTCCAATATTTTCTATCAGTTCCAAAATCAGTTTTTTTTTCGGAGTTCGTAAACTTCTATTTGAGTTACAGTTTCAACTTACAGTTCATAATTTAATTTCTGGTTTTAAACTGTTATTATTAATCTGGTCCAAAGGTTCACTTCTAGATACATACATCATCGTTTTCCAGATTTGAAGATTTTCCTTTTCGGTTCTAATTAACTTTTTGTAGTTATAAATTGTTCTTTTTCTAGTTCTGAAGAGTCTATTTCCGGTTTAAAAATTCTTTTTTTTGATGTTAAATCTGTTATTTGCGGTTCTAAAAGGTGTTTCGCTGGTTCTAAATCTTTTCTTTCCGGTTCTAAATACTCTCTTTCTAAGAAAAACTTGGACCAAATAAACAACCGATTTTTTTAAAGTTCACTGTTTCCGGCGCGAAAAAAGTTCCCACTTTGAGGTTAGGTTTTTTTTTTAAAAAGACACTTTTTTTTAAAGTTATTTGAGTTCAATATAAATTAGAATGGGTTGTTGTTGGATGGTCAGTGGTTGGGCGGGGGGCCCGGCGGCAGCTGAGGGGCTGGGGCGCTGACGTAGTCGGAATGCAGTTCCATGGGTTGACTTCCGCAGACCGGATACATGAGAGTGGTGGTGAGTCATTGTGCTCGTAGAGAGAGGTCTGAGAGTAATGAAGAACTAAAGAATGGAGGTTGGGGTAAATGTTATATGGTTCCGCAAACCCAAAGCCGCATTCTGTCCGATTGATGATGCAATGCCACACCTTACTATTGGCTCTGAAATAAATAAAAGATACAAACATTATAGAGAAAAAAGGGCTCAATGGATTAATGAGGAGAGCTTACACGATGGAGAGCGCATGTTGTTGAGTCCGAGACATTCGGATGAGAAAGGTTCCGTCCGCCACTGCTCAGCCTTGTCTCGCGTACACCGAGGGACGAACCACAGGCTCTCGTTCATCAGCGGCGACTCCTCTTCCTGCGGGAAGCTGGAATCCTGTAGGTTCAGAGCGGATTCGGAACACGACGAGTCCCTTAGCAGCATGTCGATCTTGGCCTGCTTCACTCCCTTACTCGTCAGCCAACTACATTGAGGGAAAAAAACATTATTAGAAACTCATCGAGACACACAAATTGTCAACTCTGGATCTTCAAAGTTTTGGCTTTTGAATCTCCTAAAATCATTTACACTGTCCTAGTTTTCGATTTGAATCCCTAAATTAACACTAACTTTCACCTCTGAATCCTCTTAATTTCGATTTTGAATCTCTGAAATTCATAA